>OMLP01022687.1:0-41430 GCA_900302685.1 Spondyliosoma cantharus | reverse complement strand
ATGTGTCAATAGAATAGAGCAGCAGTTAGCGGTTACTCAGGTCACCACCACCAACGGCTTTACTAATACCACCTCTACTGCAACCATTACCACGACCAACACCACCACCACCACCATCATTACCATTACTACCACTACCACCAGCACCGTCACCACCACTACCAACACCACCACCACTACCATTACTACTACTACCATTACTACCACTACCACCAGCACCGTCACCATCACCATTTCTACAACCAACACCACTATCTCTACCCCCACCACCACTACCACCACCACTACCACCACCACCACCATTACCACTACCACCAGCACCGTCACCGTCACCATCACCATTACCCTCACCACTACCACCACCACTACCCTCACCATTACCAGCACCATTACTACTACCAACACCACCACCATTACCACCACCACCATCACCCTCACCACCACCATCACCCTCACCACCACCACCACCACCACGTAAATGTATACAATTTAAATTAATACAACTAATTCATCAGTCTGCTGTCAGAGAAACTCCCAAGAAGAAGCATAAATGTTTGATCTTCTGTACACCCTAAATCTCCCTCATGTGGCCAAATAACTCCAGAATCATTATTTTCATTATTTATGGCTCGTAATTAAACTATAAACTGACAGAACAGATTCAGTGCTTTGACCTCCAGAGACTCCAATAACAGCTTCAGTAATCTCAGTGCTGAAAATGACTTTTTAACATGCTTCGGTTTTATCTGCTGTCCCCCTCTGAGTCTATTAAAGATAACAGTATCTACACACTTGTTATTAACGTGTTATTTTATATTTAATGTGAGGATCAGACGTCAGGAGCAAACACGCTTAAAGATGCTGCAAAGTAAATAATCTAAACTCATGTAAGGATACAAGATGTAAAGGTTAGTTCATATGACAAACAGTAGACGTCTGCTTTTCAGCCTTTATTTCACCGGATGAATCCCAATAAAACACCAAAACAACAGATTGAAATCTTTAAAAACACGTCACAAATGTAAACTTTCATTTTTCGTGAAAGCAAAATAACTTTCTAATGTTTTGTCACTGTGGGTTTTAGCGAACTTTACCGAAGCAGGAGTAAACGCTGCATTTGTTGGGGTCTATCTTCAGCTGTGGATAAACACATTTGTTGCTGCAGTGAGTATTTACAGCAGCAGGATGGTGTGTGTGGGATTAAGTCCACTACAGTGTGTGTGTGTGTGTGTGTGTTCATGATAATGAAGGAACATGTCACCGAGTTCAACAGTGTGACTGATTGATGTGTTTTTAATTAGTTTGAGGAACTCTGGCACGGAGGAATAAGATATATCAGGGTTTGAATACAAAGACAATACTTGTTTGTAAGATATACAGTAATTACTGTTAGGTGTCGTCATGGGAAACTCAAAATAGAGAATATAACCAGCATCGTCCAGCCGAGGATCTCTAATATTAGATGATTCTGCCCCTCGTGATTTAGCTTCAGTGCTCATGCAGGAAGTTGTTTCATCTTTACGCAGCAGGGTGGAAAGTAAGAGTATGGAGGTCTTTGGATAAGATCAGGTTTTGGCTTTGCTGGTTCTTTTGAAGCAAACACAATGTCCTGACGTCTCGTTGGCAACATCCAGTTTTGGTTAATGGAAAATGTCTTGACATCATGTTAAAAATATCGTTTTTTTTACTGCAAACTGTCCCAACATTTTGTGAGAAACATCCAGTTTTGTTGCCACAAATGAACCCAGCGTCTGCTTAAAATATGTGGTTGCCTGGAAAATGTCCAAACTCCAGTTGTTGGCTTTTAAATTGTTGGGTCAGAAATATCTACTTTTGTTGCCACAAACAGCTGGAAAATATTCCAGCATATCATTAAAAATATCCAGTACTTTGGTCTGAAAATGACTCTGACATCTCATCAAAGACGTCCTTTTCACAGCTGCAAATTGTGCTGCTGTCTTGTGAAAAACATCTGATATTGTTGCCATGAACACGGCTGGAAATGTCTTGACATGTCCAGTTTTTGGCTGCAAATCTTCCTGACACCTCATCAATAATATCTGGTTTTCTTGCTACTAACAAACCTGTTACACATCCTGAAATCTGGTCTGAAATATCCAGCTGTGTTGCCACAAACATGGCTGGAATATGTCCTTTTTTAAAAACGTGCGGTGGGTTTACAATCCTCCTGATATAAAAATCAGCTCATATACATGTAATGGCAGAAATGTTGTTATGATGCATATGAAATGTACAATCTTAACGTATTTGTGGTTTGCAGAATCATTTCACTGACCTGCAATCAAAGTTCGTCTTTGCTGAGAGTAAAAACAATAATTTCACAACTTTGTACGTCCTTTGTTTCCTAATCTTAACGTAGTTTATTTGCCATAATCACGTCTTCACTGTTGGAGCTGCCAAGAAATGAAAATCTGAAATGCACAACACTGACATCCTTGTCCAGCCGCAGAGTCTTTCTCATTTTAGACACCGTAGCTGACCTGCATGATGTGCGTGGGGGGACTTTAAGGATCATTTTTTTCTGATTGGATAAAAGTTTTTTTTGTTTCCGTGTCATAGATTTTACGGCCTGATTGTTTTATGATTTCCCCACCACAAGTTTCACCGTGGGACCTCTAACGGCGTCTTTTCATGAATAAAACCATAAAACAAGACTTTAAAACAACAGGCGCCTGAGGACAGAAGTGCAGGCAGTGAAACGCATCATAAGTTGGAGGTAAACAGAGACGCTTGCCGCTGTGTGTCCGCGGCAGCATGCGGCTCAAACGCTGAGTCTGGGTGAAGCGAGGCACCTTTCACAGACTAATAACAACGTCTGCAGCACTTGGGGGAGGTGAAAACAGCTCGGATACTCTTTCACAAATCCAAAAGATGGATTAGTCTCTTCTGTGCTAATTTATCATGTTGGGCTGAAAACTCTGTAACTGTGGTCCTCGGCTCTGATCCCGACTCCGTATCAACCTTCTCCTCAAACTAATTTACAGTGTACATGCCTCGCTACACCTACCGGCGCTCTGCTGCATGAAGAGTAAGAGGATTTGAGCGCGGGACAAACCCAGATGAGGGCAAACTGCTGATCTGCAGCAGAGGAGGCTCACGTTATGCTTTGTCATTGTTTACTGGTCTCCAGAGGAGCAGATTTGAGTCTCAATCCTCCGATAGCTTCACTCCGAGTCGTCGCGATCAACCTGTTTTAATTAGCGGATGAAGCACTGTGTCAGCGCTGCGTCGAGAGGCTGCGGGGAAGTTGTTTGTGATTTACTGTGCTAATCAGCTTAATTGGAAGTTGGATAATTACACATTAAGACATACTTAAATGTTATGAATCCCTTCTTTGGTCGAACTTTAAATTAGCTGCTGGTCATTTACATTAGGTTCCAGGCAATGAGGACATTAAGAAGGAGCTTTTTAGTCAGAAATGAAGATAATTAAAGTGAAACCTTGCTGGTATGAAAGTAAAAAGACATAATAGGGAGCTATTGAAGCCGTCACATGATTAGAAGAGTCAGTATTTGAAGTGAAAAACGTCCCAACTTTAAGATTTTAACTTTTCATGCATTGGCTGTAAACTGTTGAGACGTCTCGTCAGAAACATCCAGTTTTATTGCCCCAAACAAGGCTGGAAGTTGTCCTGATGCAGCCGGTTTCACATTTGGTGGATATCTGTTGTTCAGCTGCAAATGATCCCAACGTCTCGGGCAAACATGTCTTATGTCATTGCTGGAAAATGTCCCCACATCATGTTAGAAATATCCGGTTTGTGGCTACAAATTGTCGTGAGTTTTGCTGCCAGTAACGAGGCTGAAACATCTGCTCAAAAATATCTGGTCTCGAGCTGTAAATAATCCCCTCCGGTTAACATATCTGGTGTTTTCATGCAAGCTAATCTTGAAATACAAAACAGATGTCCCGCAGAAGCTGTCTCGTGATGAACTTTGAGACTTCAACCATGCATTAAGGCCGGAAAATGTCCCGACATCATGTTAAAACTATCCGATTTGTGGCTACATATTGTCCCAACATATTAATGTCTTATTAAACACATCTGCTGGTTTCACACAAACAAATCTTGCAGTACAGAACATCGGTCTCACCTGGCAGCTCTCTCGCCATCAACTTTGAGATTTAAACTTAATTTTTTTTATGTATAGGCTGTAAATTGTCACGATGTCTTCTCAGAAACATCCAGTTTTATTGCCCCAAACAAGGCTGGAAGTTGTCCTGATACAGCTGGTTACACGTTCAGCGAATACGTGGTTATCAGCTGCAAATGATCCCAACGTCTCGTCTGTTTAGTTGCAACCAACCAGGCTGGGAAACGTCCCAACATCTCGTCAAAAATATTCAGGTTTTTGCCACTAACTGGGCTGAAAACTGTCTCACATCTCATAAAAGATATCTGGTTTTCAGCTGGTTAAGCATATCTGCTGGTTTCACACTAACACATCTTGAAGTACCGAGCATCCGTCTCACCTGGCAGCTCTCTCTCGCCATCAACTCTGAGACTTTTAATTTATTTTTTTATGTATTAAAATTAAAAACAGTCTTAGTCAGACTTCTGAGAGCAGCTCTGCTTTTATGAGAGTTTAAATGTGCACGAACTGTAGTTTCTCTCTCTGGCAGCTCCTGACTAAGAGTGTCATAACATGAGTGATGGCACACTAGGAGGCATAATGCGTGGAGCGTTTTAAAACAGCAACACTAATCAAGGATGACTGACCATCAGACCTCCTGCATACATAATGTTGGCCTGCGTCTCAGAAGGGGGAAGCTCAGCTTTCTGGAGCGAAATGTCCAGAATGAAGTGAATCTCTGAGTGAAATATGAGACCAATATTTTCTGTCTTCTGGAGAAGGATCAGAATCTTCCTCATTAAATTAGTGCCTATAAATCAAAAGGGAGTCATTATGTCAAAGACAGTAAGACTTCAGGACTTAAAGCATTTACGCTGACAGCTCGGACGGCACAAGGTCACAGGAACCTTCATGCTTCCTGAGAGCCTGTTTGCTCACATGATTTACAGTTTAGCACGATGTTTAAAGTTTCTCCTCCTATTATCAAGGACAAGAGCCTGATGTCCACCTTGGCCGGTGCAGTATAACTATACAGGTGTTCAGTTGCACTCTGACATAAGTCACCGTGTCCAAATCTGGTCCTGTAGCTCGTGCTGTTGCTACTGGCTCTGTTATAGAGTTTAAAGTTTTAGAATAGAATAGCCTTTTATTGTCATTGCACTGTGGAGGTACAACGAAATTTAGGGTGCTCCCACAGAGCCACCCGTGCACCACAAAAACAACAAGAAACAGCTTTGTTTTGTATTCAGAGATTAGACCGGACCAGATGGCCCGAGACCTTTAGTGCTTAAATATCTCCCACAGCAGCAGAAACGCTCCCTCTGCTGCAGTAGTGAAGTTTTATATGAGCTTGTTTCCTGCCTTGTTGCTGCCAACTTTATCTCATATCAATCATGTTTATACGCTCCGGTTTTGCATAGAAACAAAGTGATGCAGACTGTTGGATGGAGGACGGGTGTCGGACCAGCGACGATCTCCGGAGCTGAGAAATGAAGCCAATGCAGAAATACAGAAAACTGCAGAGCCTCAAACGGCAACTTGAGTCAGACCATGTTAAAGTCCAACTTTAAGGCAGAAATAAACATGTTAACAGCGTCACGTTGGCTCCAGTCTTTCATACAGTCGATGGTCTCGGACAGATGGAGGATTTTTCTCTCCTCCTGCAGCTTGTCAGTTTCACACTTTGGTTTTTCTACCCTTTCAACACACGACACGACAAACATGTTAATTAACGAGCTTCATATTTGCTCATGGATGGATCAGTCTACCAGTCTTTATGCTAAGCTAAGCTAAGCTAACCATCTCTTGGCTCCAGCGTCATGAAAGTGGTATCGATCTTCTCATCTATCGCTCAGCTAAAAATAAATAATTTCCCAAATGTCAAACCATTGTTTGCTTTGGGTCAGAGGAAGATTGTGGTCGGTGTTGTGGACGGACCGTAAAAATGTCAACACTAACCTGAAGATGGGAGTCGTGACCTCGGACCGTCGCTGTGGAGGAGAACTTCTTCTACAAATACATTTTCTGCTTCACTGTATTCACCCACATGCTTGTCAGGGTTAGAAGAAGCAATTTTCATTTGTGTTTTTCTCATTTAAGTTCCCATCTGACAACACTGTCTGCCAGCTCAGCAGGGGTTCGCTTCCAGTTTGACAAACCTTGGTCCGGCGCCCACCAGCCAACGTGTTGGTTCTGAGAATTGTTTACTTTGAAGTTAATGAGAAAAACAACACTTGTTGTTGTCACAGAGCTGGAAAAGTAAGCTGCTTCTGCAGAGTTTCCATCAGACTCAATCTGAAGTGGACACTCGACCTGGGAGGAAACACAACTCGCCACACGGCAACATCCGTGATGTTGTATAAGTATTGAAATAGTTTATTTTTTCTTTCTTCTTTTACATAAAACAAAGAATATCAGTAATATACAATTCTCAAATCGTACTGTTAAGGTGACCGTCACACGAGAACATCACTGTTATTATTGGGTTCTGAAAAAAAAAAAGACATTTAGGAGGAGGATTACTGTAATAGTGAGTAACAATATGTGCAATAAATGGTAAATTACACTCATCAGTGCTGAGTACAAATACAGGGCGTTCGATTAAATGTTAAAAAAATACAATACTCTTGTGAGAGTGAGTCGTTTTTAAAAACACAGACGCCATGCTCCATCTACCCGTATCAATACCGCCAATCTGTTCCCTGATCCGTTAACGCCTCGCCTCACCGTGAACGCTACATCGTTTATTAAACCCGCGTGTTGCTTTAGGTCGTGAACGCCACTTTAATTTTCAACATACACATGTAGCAGTAAAGATTTAAAGAGGAGGTAAATACAATAAGATGACTGATGGTATTGTGCAACATGACAGTGCTCCTTATGTTCTACATCACGCTAAACTGTCTAGAATATGGCTATAGTCACCATGATGAGTCTGATATGTAGATTCAGTTGCATTCATTTTCTGTGTGTGTGTGTGTGTGTGTGTGTGTGTGATTAGCTCAGAGCTGTGTTTGGCAATACGCAAAGATTTTGGCAAAAATATCTACACGTGAAAAGGCGAGAGGAGCCGACGAAGGTTGTGAGGAAGGGGAGAAAACATCGCCAAGCAGCTAAAACCGTCAAATATGTCGGGATGCATTCAAAACACCAAAAAACGTTACTATTAATAGGACACAGCATACGTAATAGAGAGAGGGAGAGAGAGAGAGAGAGAGAAACCGAGCAACCGTGGTGAGATATCTTACAGTTAAATGTACAGACGAAAAACCGACAAGAGTTCAGGTAAATATGCTCAAACTGTCACGGTGAAATCTGGTGAAATGTTTTTTTTTTTTTAATAGTTGAGGTCGACTTATTAAATCCACAGCGTCGATCGGAGACAATTAATGGTATTTTCCCTGAGCTATAGCACAACAATGTCTACAATGTGCCTACTACAGCAGGTGCTTTCTAACTAAGGTCACATGCAAAACTCACTGCTTTGTCTCGACGTCATAACTGTGGAAACGTGAATTAAATGCAGGTCGCGTATGAAGAGTTTCAGTACAAGACGACAGGCGTCAGAGTCGAGATGGATGATGTAAACAAAAGACCCTCATTAAAAAGGGTATTTTTAAACCCGGGCCTTATATTTACATATATACGACATGGCTGCAGTGGAATCCTTTGGGGCAACTGCGACCATCAAAGTTACGTCCACGTAAAATGTTTGTTTTTGTCGCTGACAGGCTGAGATGATATTTTAAACGTCTGACAACATTACAGGAATGACTCCTGTGCAGATGGACCTGTTTAATAATACAGCCAAGTCACCAGGATATAATGTTGACTGTTAACGTCCTTCAAACCAAAAGTACGTCCAGCCACGTCTGAGGCGACAGAACCGTTTGAACATTTTGACATTTGTGGCAACCAAAAGAGTATTTTTTTCGAAAATGTAATCAAATCATGATGCTTTCCTAAACCCAGCCATGTTTTTTGTGCCTAAACCTAACCAGAGAATTGGTTAAGTTGCACAAAGTTAGCTTGAACTTATCTGTGGATTTACAGAAACATACTTTTGTAACGAGAAACACATCTCGTTCGAGGAGAAGCCTCACAAGTTGTTACAGTCGTTGTCTAAATTGTCAAAATCGGTTAAATATTCAGCCAAGCTTGCATTAACTTTAAACTTCTCTCTCCAACTCTCTGACGTCTCCACCGTCGTCTTCCCGCAAAAACTCACCTCACCTCTTGTGAGTTTCCTGAGCAAAACCTACTTAACTATGTTTTAAAAAAAGGTCTATCTCCTCAGAAACTGTTTCCGTAATGTTTTCAGACACTTCTGATCCAAATCAGTCTGTCAGTGGTCAAACACACGCCCCAAAGGAGAGCATTGAAGCCACGTAGCAGCTACAAGTTCAGGAAATCAACTGGACCAATTCCGAAAAATCTGATAAATATGGATCATTAACACACAAAACATTTGTATTACTTGAATCCTGCTTTACAAGACAGATTATCAACTCAGTATTTTCCACCTCTTGTGATGAAACTCTTCGTACGTTTGGATTCCAGGTGTATTTCTGTGGTTGGAGTGAGCCAGAGGGTCGTCGCATGCATATTAACATTGTGACAATTATAAAAAAAAAAAAAAACAGTTTCCAACAAGAGAGTGCACACTTTAAAGAATCACATTACTCAGTCAGGTACAGAGCTCATGAATGGCGATCAGTAGTAAGTGCTGTACAGAAGGATGGAAGTCTGTAGTCTCGACTTTGTAAGTTTCCATCTGATGATTTTGCTCCGGAAATAAATTACCGACACAGTTATTGTAGTTTTAGAGACGTAGTACGTTGAAACAGAAACAGATCTTCACACGAACATCTCAAAATGAAAGCGGTTAAATAATCTTTGTTCAGCAGGACTTTTCTGTGGAGGTGTTTCAGTCTCTGAAAGTGACCTGGTGCCATTATGGAGGTCTGGTGGTGATATTTAAACGTTCATACCTGCATTAATCAATACATCTGATGATAAAATAGAGTTAAATGATATTTTTTTAAGCATCTTCTGGTTCACTATTTTGGTTGCAGCCACACAGAAAGCTACACAAGTTCATGTTGTCGACAGCGGAAGTGTTGGTGGAGACCAAAACAGAGATAAAAAGAAAATAAATTCTACTTTGAACGTTGTATTTGTCAAATTGGAAGCTAATGTTGCTCCGTGTCTGTTTGCTAACAACAGATTTTTAAGGCGATACTCTGTACTAACTACTATGTGTTGTGTTTTATATTCGTTTTGCCCCAAAGTGAGAAAACTAAATTAACAAAAGGAGAAAAAAAATCCTTGATAGTGTCAAATAATGACATAAAGCCAGTGCTGTCCACCATTTTATACTACTTCATACTTCCTTAATATTTCATATATTTCTTCACAGCTGTAGTTTTTAGTTTCTTTTAAATTAAAAACATAATATGGAAATATATGATGCAGTTTAATACTGCTGATCTATAATCCAGTCGTGTGGTTTCTAAAATCTGCTCCACACTGATAAACTTCATCATTAAAATGCTCTTGCGTGTATTTATTGATAAAAAAAAGAATAATGTGATATTGTTATACTGTGGAAGGAGCCATTCTGCTTAATGAGTCCTTATAAGTACATTTTACTGATACTACTTATTAACTTCAACTTAAGCAACTTTTAAACTTGACGTAAAGATATGATTTGTTGAATATTGCCAGCAAGAGCGAGCTTTCTTCTACTCTAGCGAGCGACCGTTAGCCAGTTAGCTCATTGGCCCAATATTTAACCTTTAAGACGACCATGTTTCGTAGACTTTTCTTTGAGTTATAACCAAAACCCGTCATCTTTCTCTTCTCACCAGAGAACAACAGATTATATGTTGTTTGATTGATAAAAATAAAACAAGAGCCCAAATATTTGGTCCAAAATGTCCTCGCTGATGTAAATGAGTTGTATGTGGATGTAAATTGTAGGTGACAGGGTTGTAACACTGTTAGTGCAAAATAGTGTTTGAGTTGTAATGTGAGAAATATCCTTTAAGTGATGGCGACTGCAATAGTTTATCGATTTATTTCACAGATTATTTGTCTTCGTGTCGTTAGCTCTACTCTGTTCTCCACGTACAGTATATTACTAGATGTCGAGTAGCTTGAGCTTCGCTAGCTGACGGGTATGATTATGTCATAGTAATGTAAATGTTAGTGTTACGTTAAACTGGGCCTACGCTTTAATTAGACGTGTTTATAAGATGATGATGGTTTCAGGTAGCCGTGGAGGCGCTACGGTGGTTCACCTGATGCTGTTAAAACAAACAAACAAACAAATCTGTCACATTTCTGTTTGTGTAAAGTTTTTTTTTCTCCACGGCGAGAGAAAGGAGAGAAAATGAGCGTGTGTGTTCGCCTGCTGTCCCGTGAGACAGCAGAGTCGTAGCTACATCTAGAAAAAATTCAATCAGCAGCTCACAGCTGATGCCAATGAGCTGCAGACCTCCAAAATGGCTGCCAGACGGTTCATTACTACACCTGAAAGGCTACTCAGTATCTCAACACTACACTGAGCGCAGGTGGAAGCCTGGCTCGCCGAGCTGGCTTGTTTTCCAGTTTCATCCTGATACACAGACTCAGCGTGCAGACGGTGGGATTTAGGGATCAGCCGTGTGTGTTTTCAGTGATAAATCCAGCTGATTGCCTGATTCCTCGATTCACGTTGACGCATTCGGCTTCATAAACTCTGAAACAGAAGAGGCAGAGCAGCGTGAGTGTGGTGCAGGACAAACGCCGTCCAAAAAATAAATTACCTTGCTTTTACAGAAAAGCAACAGAAGCCATTTCACATAATACAATATTTACAATAATACAAGTTGTGGGAAAGGAAACAGAAAGCCAGATTTTTATATTCTTGTTTCATTTCGTTGACATGTGAGAGTCGAAAGTAGAAGATGGAAGTGAGAACAGGTTAGTAATAGTAATACCTTATGAATTAATATGCAAATCTAATTAACTATGTGTCTAATCTGAAATAAAACAATCACCTTAATGTGTATTTTCCCCCCACTGGTCTGAAAGGAGCAAACAAGTCAGTAAAGTCAGTATGATTCTGTGTTTACGTCCCCAGAAAATCACGTATTTCATTACACTTCCTCAGTGCGTGCGCCGCAAACCTGCAACATGCACAAGCAATTTTATTCAAAAAGAAAGTCAGCGATTCTTTCCTCTGATTGCGGAGCACCTTAAATTACTGTTCACGGGGAATTCAACAGCGCTAAAGTGTTGTCGGGAGTTAATTCAACATGTATCAGCTGCCGTCTTACTGCTCGAGCAACTGTGGTTTAAATGCAAATAGAAACAGAGACGTTGAGATGTGATTGCACCGGGCAGAGACGATATGTGAAGGATCCTTCAGCCCTGCATGTTGATGAAACAACGTCGGCTGCTTCACCTGCTCAGGTCTGATTCACAGGATATCTGAATACTGTATAATACTTGAATAAGAAACCATTAATCTCGAGAGCCAAAGGCAACAAGAAGTCTCTGTATTTTGTGTTTGATGCTCATGAGCAGCTTCAAACTTACTGTATGGATCGTTTTTTTTTAACCCACAGGGACGTCTGACGAACCGACACACACGAACGCGTTATAAACGCCGGCGTTAATGTTCTGTAGTAAGATGCAAATGATGTTTGGGAAACTTATGTTGGCCGTGTTAAGTTGCCACCATTAAGCTTAGTTTCTGCTCAGTGGGGATGGAAATTAGTTTCACGGGAAAGTGCTGCATTTTTCAAGTGTTGTTTTCAGTTGAAATGTGCTGTTTTTACAATGTGAAGCAGCGAAAGTCTTCAGCTTTAAAGTTACCTGCTGCAGAGACGGCTTGGAAAGGTTACGGTTTGAAAATGTCTGTCAAGGCCACTGGAAGCAAGTTCAGCATTTATAGTTATAGTCGGTTAATAGAAAAGTTGGAAGGCTGAGGAACCAGTAAAACCCTTCACTGGGTCAAATCATTAAAAAACTGTGATCCTGTTTTTGTTAAACGTCTTTTGCCCTCAGCAATTTAAGCGTTTTTAAATTTGATGAGTGTTCTTTGTTATCCAAGGCCACAGCTCAAGGTAATTATTAGAAAATCGTCTATTTTAATGGTGCAGGAAGACTGTTGTTATCTCGTTGTGTCTGAAATAAGGAAATTCATCATTCAGTCGAGCCACTTTGACTTTCAGAGACGTAGCCTGAAGATCATTTTTGTTTTTTTTGTTTTGTTTCGTGTCCGTGATTAAAGACATTAACCCCTCGTGTGCAAAGTAAGGAAAAACATTTATTTACGGATGAGAGATGCCACAGCTGGTTAGGTTTAGGCACCAAATCTACTTGTTAGGTTTAAAGTAAAGTAAGTAAAGGGTAAAAGTTTTGTGCTTGTTTGACTTGACTATCCATCCTTGACCTCGTCTCCATGCAGAATTTCTCGCCTGACTTCCTCCTTTACTGCCACAAGATTTACTGCAGCCACTAGAGGTCGCCGCCTAACAAGAAACGCCACTACTGGTCATAATAACCTGCTTTCACAGTTCACTTAAATGGTCGTATTTCTGATGAGGATGCTGAAATATGCCGTCAAACGTTTATGCTAACTTCAAAGTGAGTTGTGGATCAAGAAAGACATTGGATGTTATTGTGGTTCCCGTAGGAATCAATAAACTTACGATCGACTCGCATACGTACACAAAGTTATGTGGAAACGAGTCACAAGTCACAGGATGAAAAAAAGAAAAACACACTGGTTGGGCACAGATCAGTTTTGGTCTAACGTTTTTCCTACATGAGTCACTTGAATAAACCTGTTTCATTGGCTCTTACAGTTGGCAAGCTGCAGTCGTGTCTGTTCTTTCTGTTGGCTCGGAGCGGTTCGTGTTTTCGATTTGACATAGGTCATCTTCTTTGGTTCCAATCCACCTGGAAAAACCACAGAATAAAGGTTTTCTCAGCAGTCAGACTCGATTCTCTCTCCTGTCAAGCAGAGCAGTCAGATGTGGCGTTAGGCAGACAGAACGACACTGACGTCCCGACAGCTTCAAAGAGAGCGAGATTATCTGTCTGAATTCAAAGTGGCAGCAGATCTAACGACACTAAAGGAGCAGCGGCTGACGTCTTGAAAGATGACAAATTAAAGTGAGAGTTTAGTTAGATATGGAGAGACAGTTCAGACTGCCAAACAGCTGAAAAGTATTCAGTGTTTGTTGAAAAGTAGGAGACAATAACTACAGAAGCACTCCGTCTGATGCAAGCTTAGCAAACTGCACCGTTTCTGGGTCCAGAATGCTCTTTAGCTTAGCTTAGCAACCATAACTTGGCATTAGGTTTCTACCAAAGCTAAAGATTTTGATTGTTTGTATCTTTCCTAAACCAAAAACTAAAGAAATAGTATGAGGAATGAATTTAACTGAGTTTATCTGCTCTAACATGAGTTGCACATGTTATGTTAGCATGCTGGGCTAACTAGCATACTAACTACAGCAGTAACTGTGACAAGGCCAAGGAGCATTTAGCTAACGAGGTAAAACTTTTGGGGTTAGAAAAAAGCTCAATTGAGCTTTTTCTAGATACAATGTCAGAGTTTAGGCGGCTCTATCCAACATATAATTAGATTTAGGAAATCATACAGCAACACAACGGTGCTAATACGTTTGCCAAAGACGCCGTTTAGCGTTCACCCTCGAAGCCTTTACTTTTGTAAATAAAAGTAATTTTCTTATGTTGGCTAAACAGTTATATTAGAACAAAATGAGGAAAAACAGCTAGCTCTCCTTGTTTTACATCATTAGCTGCAGATGCTAACCGTTTGAAGCTTTAGGCTGTCAGCAGATCATCATGTATGTAGCCATCAGGTGAATATTTACGACGAGTTAGCTGTGAACGTTAAAAAGCCAGTCAGTGACAGCGTTCTTAAAAGACTTCCTGGAGGTAATGTCATCTTAATAAGTTAGCTTGCTACAGTTAATAAAAGTTATTCCAAAGCCGTCGGCTGTAAAAATGAGGACCCTGCTTTTGTTTACCCGCCTGACATCAAGGACATCCCATAATTCATAGAAGTTACAACAAATTGCAGGTGGAAATCATCCACCATTTTCTCTAACTGAAGACGTACCGTGCACGAATGGAATAACCACTGTCATGAAAATTACGCTGTGGCCATATGCTCTTCTAAATAAACTCTCGACAGTGAAAATAAGCGTTTTTTGCTTTGGCACATGACGTCTGATTAGCGCGCAGAGCAGGTCGCATGTCTATAATGTGTCCAACAGTGTAGCGATGACACATCACGGTCGTCTGTAATATAAAGTTTACTCCTTCAATTTCACCGTCAATGTTAATCCTCACTTTGAATTTTGATCTTGAGTTTAGTGGAAGAGCTTTAAATGAATTTGGTTAGTAAACTCCACCTCCGGAGCAGTTTCTGAGGCACGACCTTAGAAAGTGTACGATTTATTGATATCATATTGATTTCAGTTTGTAATTGAATGTTAATTCTTGTCCATGATGCAGGTTTGTTGCCACCCACAGCTACACAGAACACAAATACTGACTATATGGTTGCAAATTTGGAAATCTGGAAATATTTAAAATATAAAAATCTAATATGGAGACGAGTATGCTGCAATATAAAATGCAATTTGTGTTTCAATATCATGGTCCTCATGCAAGAAACATTCATATGAACAGATGTTTGTTTTGTAGTATATGCTACATTTTCATCTGGTGTCCAGCAGCACATTACAGCATTTTAAATGTATGTTGGGGATCTCACAGAGGTCTACAGTCCGTCTTGAATGATAAAATATTTTCCGCAGACATTCGTTAATCCGATGGTTGGTGCAATCTGCAGAAATATTGGATTATCCTTCGAGACTGACGTGAGATATCCTCAGGATCAAGAGAGTAACTTTGAAGATATGCTGCTGGTTAACAGGTAAAATAATTTCCCCTCAGGTTTGATACTTCTGTGTCTTCATAACCTTTTATTAGAATGTTTCACTCGTCCGTCATGGAGTTCAACTTCTTTCTGAGGAGCAACTCAACACAGGTGCTTTTGGAGCGTTTCACAACTTTCCCAGTCTTTTGTTTGAAACGTGTCAGATACAACATATATTCACAAAAAATCAATTAAAGTTGATGAAGTAAAACATTAAGTATGTTGTCTGTACTTTTTTTTCAATTTAAGATGAGGAAATAATCATATATTCTGTTTGATTTATATTTCAGAGTGTTCTTACTTTCTTGGAATCAGGCTTTTAATATCTTACAATTCCTTTACATCTCCTGATAATACAGACATTTCTAGATTGTTAAATGATTTCCAAGAGCAGAACTCAAAGCTGCACAGCCAGACATCTTTGTTTTTTGCCTTGACGGGTATTTTTGTGAATAAAATTTGTTTACAAGTCCAGTAGAATAGGAAGTCATATTTATAAAGTTATATATATATTTTTATGAACTATTAAACGAGTGGATTTAGTGCAAATATGCGCAGTTGAAACTCTGGGGGGCAAAGTCAAAGTTACGTCCACTTATAGTTCTTGTTGCTGCCACAGACGGGCAGAGGTTTGTTTGTAAGTGTCTGACAACATCACTGAAACTGTTCCAATGGAGGAAGATCCTTTTTGTAACCAGTAACTCGCTGTGAAATCTCACGAGAGGTGAGCTGTTACAGTTGTTGCCTCATCTTTCTTGTCAAAATCAGTGAAATAGTCAGTTTTGACTTTAACAGTTTATTTCCAAACTCCTCTCGTCAACGAAAGACTTCTCTGTAAATCTCTTGTTTCTGGTTACAAGAAGGATCTTATTGTTTAACGCAAAGGGTCCAGCACTGCAGGAGTCGTTTCCATAATGTTGTCAGAAGCTCAGAATAACAACCTCAACCTGTCGGCGGCAAAAACAATTTAAAAGGACATAGCTTGACTGTTGCAGTGGCCCCAAAGGATAAATATGGATCATTAAGACACACAAACATGTAAAAATAGGGCCCAGGGATCAGGATCCAACAAGCAAACCTCACAGAAAAGGAGAAATTTAGCTTAAAATATGAAAATGTTCTTGCATGAGTCCATGTCACTACACAGAGAAAACCCCACGAGCATCATCTCTACACCTGCAGTCCACACGTCATGCTTCTTGGTGGAGCTCCTGTGGCGTTACCGTACCTGGTGGTGCTCGGGGTAGCCTGCTCTGGGTATCACACACACTGGCAGAGGTCACAATGGGTTGAGACTGGGGTTGGATGGGCTGGAGGAAGGCCACAGTGGGGAAAGGCACTGACTGGACACGGGTCATGGAGGAGTCGGACAGGGAGTTCGGCACCCCCGCATGGCTGCTGTCCTTAAAGCTGGAGGGTATCCTCCACCGGGGTAATGGGGAAGGAGACACGTCCTCGCTGGAGGAACCGGGGACACTGGGAGGACTGAGGGACTGTTCTGGGGTTGATGAGGATTTGGGGAGGAGGTGCAGGATGGAGGAGAAGAAGGAGCAGGATTCAGGAAGGGGGATGGTCCCGATCCCACTGTCCAACGTTCGCATCTTGCAGCCGAAGCCTGCGGCACAGGGAGAACAGTTGAAGTGGCTCAGGGTCGAGGGAAAGAGAGGGAGCACAGCAGGAACGAAACAACAAGGGTAACCATGGTTGAAGTGGCGCTGAAGAAAACCTTTTAAATATACGTACACGAGAGGAAGTGGAGAATAAACTGTGTCTCGCTCTGTGCTAGAAATGATGTGTCTCCCTGATAGAGCTGTCACTACCAAACGAGCGCAGCTTTACCGATCAATAATTGATCGTCTCCCTCATGCCTCCTTGTTATTCCTGCCATGTTGTCCTCACTTTGTTGTACTGAGCTGATCCGAGTGTTTTGTTTTGGTCCTTTCAAAGAAGACATGCAACAGATGGTTAGTCTGTTCTTTATCTTTTACTCTTAACTCTCTAACTTGGTGATGATTTCCCTCTTAAAAGTATCTAATTATGTGAGGCAGGGAACTGATTTGTTTAGCTAATCGCACGGCACGTGCAGCCCTGCCACAGTGCAGATCGAGCCCACTTGAACCACTGCTTTGTATTACAGATGCCGATTAATGAGCGTGTGGCGACTAGCATGCATTGATCACACTGTGGACATGAAATGTGCAGAATGGCGAATGACATGGAAATTCAAATACACTCCGAATGTGTGTATTTCATTTGAAGTATTTCAAACATAACTGCAGGACAAGTACAGTTATGTTGTTTCTCAACCTTAAAGGAACAATTCACCAAAAACATTCAATCCAGTCAGTACGCACTCGGCATCATACGATGGATCCACAGAACATTTCTCGAGCTTCAGCTAAAGTAATCAGTGGCTTGTTTTAAAACAACAAAAATGTCGCTTCCAGTTTCACTCATGGTAATGAATTGAGAGAGATATATAATTTTGATATACATATGTTTGTCAATTTAAAAGATCATTTTCTGAGTCAATAACGTCTCGGTTTGTCATCAAACTTACGAAATATCAGACTTTGAAAATACGTCATCGTGAAGACTTCACAGCCATCAGTGACGTCGTCTCGTTGAACGCTCACCTGTAACTTAAACATTGTAGAGCTGCTCATGTGTATCAGCAGCTCACAGAACTCATCGACTATCCTGTCAGATAACTGCAGTCGTCAATATGAGCAGATTTATTGTGATTTTAATCTTTTTTAGCACCTTTTCTGAGCCCGTGTTGGTGTTGGTGACGTGTGTTGAGCGAGACGATGTAGTTCACTGACGATTTAACACGAAACTATATGACATTTTATTTTTATTTATGACAAACTGAGACTTTATTCACTTGGAAAATTATCTTTTAAATCGGCAAACATCCTATGTGTGATTAATGGAGCAACTCAAGCAGGTAGTGAAAACAATATTTCACTACCATGCAAAGTTTTTCTGGGGTCCACCGGAAGATGCGTGACTCTGGTACAGCTCCTCGAGGGTGTATAAAGTCTCCAGAAGTACTAAGATCCCAAATTGTTTTTAAAAGACTTAATTTATTCCTCTTTTCAAGCAAAAATCTGTCCTGGAGCTGCTCAGCTAAAAGCATCAGTGCACATCCTGTCTGAAAAAACTATTTGAAAACAATTTGGAATGTCAGAGCTTCTGGAGACTCGGATTACACAGGATGTTTATTTTTTTTTTTTTTAAAACAAGCCTCCCTTAGGGATTAGTCCTGATTTTAGTGTTTTTCAATTGAGTCTTGCAAACATTTCCTTTGTTTTTAATGTGACGGTCTTTTTCGAGGGCCCGTCCCTGGTCCCCTCCTGTCTACTTCAGCTGCAACGCTGTTTGGCTGCGAAGCTCCAGAAATGTTTCATGGACTATGAAACACTCGACTTTCCATCAGCATGAGAATAAGTAGATAATGCCTGGAAATGTCACGTTTGGATGAACTTATCCTTTCAAGATTAAAGATGCAGAGTTTTGCATCACCCAATCAAAAGTCTGACATTGTGCCTCCAGAGTTGAACATCACATCACAGTTTTTGCTCTGATGAACCGTCGAAGCCTTTGAGTTTGTGTCATTTACATTTGGACCAGAGAGTCATCTAGCTTTCAGGACAAATTTTCCAATACGCTGTCTTAAAAAACAAGATGTGTCACAGCAGCCATCCGACCAGTGAGCACAAAATCAAAATAAGAAAAGATATCCTCAAGCTGTTGCCTTGCTGGCTGCTAGTTTAATATGTACCCCGAAGCATGGAACCTGTCGGCAATCACACACTGCAGCAAAAGCAACAGCTGCTCCCCCTTTATTAATTAAGGCATGCACACATGAGACCCTCTTCTGGGTTTCTACGAGCTCATTTCTCTTCACGTTTTTCCGTCTGGTTTTGAAGCCAGAGTGCTCAAATTAATTGAGTTTTTCCCCCGTTCGTCACATCAGAAGTCCTGCTGTGCTAACCAATATGAAAACATGGAAAGAGTAAAGCTAAAAATGTACAAGTAAAGTTTGTCTTGCGTGAAATTGTGGTCTTGAGCTACGAAAGCACGAGCGTGCAGTATTATAGTAACAGTTAAAAACAAGATGTGCACAGCATTAAAACATCTCACTCGCTCGGAGACACTTTATTCAGCGTTAGCGACACATTCATTCAATCTATGTGAAATGCAAAATGAGCTCTGAGTGTCTGTGTCTGTTAGTGAAGCACCACTTGAGAGGCTATTTTCAACCTGCTGTAAACAAGAACACATAAATGAATCGAGAAGACATAGAGCAGAGACATTATTGATTTGTTTGGACTTCGGTTGGAAGTTAACACGAACTGCTGTGACACAGTCTTCACAGAGGTTAAGGATTGATTGGTCTCAACAAGGCTTTGAGGTGGATGATGTTAAAAGTTTGTGTCCTCCTCGTCTGTAACATCTGTACCAGGATCGATCAATAACTTCTGATTCGTGATATTTTAAAGGATATATTTCGGGGTTTCTGTTCAACATAACAACAGTAAGAAAAGAAACTGGTGTACTTGTTGTAGGACGATGTTGGTGTTTGATAGATAGAGAACCAGCTGGTTATTGCACTGACGATCGTTGTATGAAAAATAGGAATTATAAATTTCTCCCTTTGGGAACTTTTTCTCAGTGTGTGCACAGGATGCACAAGAGATCTGTGTGCTGTCTGCAGTTCGATCGGCTGGTTGTTAAGTGCTGTCCACACCAAGAACGATAACTATAATCATAATAACTATCATAATAACGGTGTGAGCAGCCACACTGACAAACAAAACGTTCTTTAAACATTGTGAAGCCAACTTTTTCTCACTCCCAATTTTTCAACGGCTTCAAAACTATGACACTCGTTAGACTGTAAAAATGAATCTTGCTGACAAACATTTTACATTCAAGTTATGAATTTTTCAAGCCAACCATGATTTATTTCTAACACTAACCAAGTGTTTTTTGTGCCTTAAACTAACTAGAACAAAAGCTAAAGTTGTAATATAAAGGAAACGTCATTGATGACCCGTTACTGGAAACAAAAAGAAACACCAGAAGGAAATGTTCACGGCTTGTAATCGTTTAATAAGTTGTGAATGCGATGCCGTGTTAAGTCAAATGGATTTTGATTGGCTGTCTGTGTTTCTGTCGTTCATCTGATCCCATTGTTCTTGGTGTGGACGTCCCTTGAGGATGAGAAGTCCAATTTGATAAGAAATAACTCTAAAACAAGATTAATGACTTTAAATCCACAGCCTAACATATGTAGTTTCTCTGTATAATGTGAAACTACAGGCATTACTTACTGTACATATTCTATATTGTCTTCCCTTTTTACATCGAGTTAAAAACTTCTGTCAACTCTACATGAGGCCCAACAAGTTCAATCTGGACGGTATAATTCAGCTCACAGCTGAAGGCTAAGTTAATTGACTCAGTTGTGGCTTGGATGAGCGTGCTTATTCGGTGCAGCGCTGAAATTTTAATGAGGTGATTAACCCCCGAGGGCAGGAGTCCGTCCGTTTCAAACATGCTTGATATTTGCGGCGCCTTGCGGATGGTGTCACTCTGGTCAATAAAACTTCAGCAGGGGTCTGTTAGCAGCCGTCGACCTGAGCCATGTGGAGAGATTTATCTGCTGCTATTTTTAATTTAGAAAGTCACTGCAGCGAAGTCAGAACCAAATAAAGTTTTACCTCCTGTTCAGTTTCATTGTCTTACCTGCTGCGATGTGATTGACTGCTAGTTTCAACATGGTAGTGATATCTGCACCCAAATTGTTATTGAGGAACATGCCGAGATAAACCAAAGGGAACTTGAGTGTTTTTCAGGACAGTTGTTATTTTCTAAAGTTTTGGCCCCAATCCTAAAAGAAACTGGTGAAAAAACCTTCCTAAACCTGATGCACATAAATCTGAAAGGGACCCAGGATCTGTAGGAAATGTACAGAATTTCAAAGCAGCTCCAAAACTATAGGGGGCAGCATAACCACTAACTGCTTCTCACTATACTCTTTGCTGCAGCGACTTCTGGCTCAACTGGCCTCCCAGTGAACACGGCTGGACACCAGTCTGGATCTGAACACAGACGCTGAGACAGACAGATGCCAGTTTGACGACGGGGGTAAAGTAAGGAGGCGATTTACAGCATTCTATCAAAAGTGTGATCTAATATTGCCGTGTTGGTGTTGTTCCCAGAACTTGATGTTGTACGGTCGAGGGAATGAAGTTGCAAGTTCAAAACATAGCGTACACTGAAACAGATATATATTTTTTAGGCTGGATTTATTAAAGGTGGCTAAAACACGTCTTGCTGCTGGTTCCTGTCGGTGCCACTCGTTTCTCCTCACAGAAGGAGAGCTGGCGGTCATCTACTGCAACACACTGACTGGGGATAAATGCCTCATACAAACTCAGATCAAAAGACCCCCAACTATCACTTTACAGCTAAAGCACAATTGATTCAGTGCAGGAACAATCCAGTCAATCTCCCAGCAGCAGTGGGGGTCCACTTTTTTTCTACTACCCCTGCCCAGGAGGGAGCTCGGGCCCCCGCTGTATGGATGAATAGGTTCATTCTGATTGGATGAAGCCTGTGCATGCAAACTTTGAGTGCATGGATCTGTGAGGATGAGCAGTCAAAGCCATAAACAATATCAAGATTAAAGGGCAAACTCTGGGTGAAATGGTTCATATTTGCCCTGTTTCAGACTGCCACCGAAAAACAGAAAAACCAATGCAGAGGGAGAACAAATAATATGAACATAAAAATATGGAGGAGAAAGCACACACCGACGAGATTCTGCATTTTGCATGTTTGTTTGACTGCTTGTTGCAAATTCATCATGTTTATGACTTACACATATCTGTCATATTTGGTCTTCACTTCTGTCTGCAAACTGCAAAATGGTAAGCACAGATAACACCTTAAGGCTCGCATGCTTTTATCGATACAGCTAACATTGCTTTTAAGTTAGCTTAGTTTGTTCAGGTACCAAGATGTTTAAAGGGAATCTATTACTACATTATACACGACATCGGAGAATAGAAGAATCTGACCTATTACAGAGTCCTGATTGGGGCTCTTCACTGTGGATCCATTTTCACCGTCGGCTCTCAGGTTCCCCATCTGCATCTTTGTGTTTGTGTAGGACAAAAAAACAAGTTACTCGCATGTTCTTTCAAACTAACACACACACAGTATCATTGTAAAGTTCCTTACCGTGCAGAAGATACTAATCCCTGCGTGGCTCCAGCTGACAATGAACACCTAACCTTGACAGTGGCGGAGTCATAATGTGACTAATTAATGAATCTGCTCCATTGTGCTTCTGCCTCCACCCCTCATTTTCCTCTAATTGACATCATGACACCAGCATTACTTCTTTTGTCTGATGCATGGGACTATATATGCTCGACCTGCTCTTGAGAGTTCGGGAGATAGGACGAGGGAGTTCAGCTCGTCGCCTCCACCGAGACGTTTATGTAAAGATTGTTTTTGTACTTTTTTAAAACATAATGTGATCATTTGTTGAATATTTGATTCATTCTTTGGGAGAATAAATGACTGGAATTGTGCACACAAAGGGGGAAAATGGAAATGGAAAGAAAGTTCTGATAATATAAGCTGAAATGATGAAACTGTGTGTAAGAGGGTTTGACGGACAGATTGTTGAATCAGCCTGAAGTACGTCTCACTTGTAAAGACAGTTATATCATTTTGAGTTTGTCTGTTCTTATTTGATCTCACTTTACTTATTTAATAATCATATACAGCACAAACCTAAACAATATCTTCGTGTTCTTCGGTATTTGCTGCTAACACTCATAATAAACAGTAAATTAATAGTTAATAAACTTCAGTTGAGTTATTTCACCGTTAAACGATGACATTTAATAAGCAATCGTAAAACTTCACAAGTAAAACTAAATTATACATATATATGTGTGTATTTATATACTGTATACTATTAGTCGACTGGTTATCGGCCAATAATCAGATTCAATATTCAGCATTTTTCCGATAACTGCAAAAATAAATCTGATTTCTGATTAAATAAATAAAATATGTGTGACGTTGGCTCCGGTGTAGCATGTAACAAATAACTAAATCAACACAGAAAAGTAGTTAAGTAAAAATTACAATATCTGCTTGCAAAATGTAGTTGACTGGAAGTATAAAGTAGTATAATGTGCAAGTACCTCAAAAAGATAATTGGGTAGAGTACCTAATTGCTGTTAATGTACTTAGCTACATTCCATCACTGTTACAAACATAGTGCACATCTTTTAAAGACATTTTTGTGATTAGAACTACATCTGGCAGCACACCAATAAAATGATGTCCGTTTTGACTAGGGTAATGATCTAATTTACCTTTGGGTCCCCGATGATGTCAGAATGTCCTTGTATGTCATTCAGGGACATTCCTGGACAGGGCATTGAGATGCATGCCCGCACTGCATCATGAGACTCTCTTCTCCCCACAGAGCTGAAAGAAAGCAGTTTGTCAACTAACCACCACATTCTGAGGTCGTCTGATATTGACTCAACATGCCCAGGGTGATTCAGCTGATAGATTACCCTATATGTCTTGAAACCTGGCTGTGATCCTCTGTATGAAATGTGTCTCAACTGGTCTCAGGGCTAAGGACACTGACAGATGTGTCCAAGGCCACTTTTAATAAAAATGACCGCAGTCATCTGAGGCAGTAAATTACTTCATTGGCAATAAACTATGAGGAATATCTGCCGGAACAAGCACTCAAGGTTTAACGTTGAGATAAAAGTTTGATGAAAGTGAGGATCTTAAAAGCAAAGATAAAGATTTCTTACCAGTCTTTTCCGTCGCTTTTTCTTCTGTCTCTCTTTTTGTCCGACTTTGTCTGCTTTCCACCCAGAAGAGATGTAATCTTTTGCTCCCTCTTCTCCTCTTTTCCCTTTGGTGGATCAGTCTTTTTGCTGCTCGGAGCCGGAAGCTTACTCTTCCGAAAACCAAACCAATTTGCCAGAGTTGAGCCAGACTTTTGCTTCACCTCAACGCTTCTCTCCTGTTCCTGAGTCTTGTGCAAGTTCTCCTCTATGCCGAGCATCACCTTCTCTTCGATTGTGGTTATGGTACTTTGTCTCTCTGGTTCTTCAGAAACTGGCTCTCCAAAGGCGCTTGAAAACTGCTGTTCAATCTGAAGGCGCCTAGCCTGCTCTCGTTGTAGTTTAAGACTTTGAAGTCTCTCGCTGGAGGACCCCAATTGTGAGGGAACTGTCAGGCCCTCTTCAATCAAGAAGTTGTTCAAAAGGGATCGATTCATTGGGCAATGGTAGCTACTGGAGCAACTCATACTTCCTGGGAGGACGTCGCTTAGAGAGTTCAAGGAGCTCCCTGAGTGTGTTTTGATCTGGGTACGGACCTTTCCAGCTCTGTTGAAGCTCGGTCTGTCCATGTAGCGAGCACCAAAACTCTGGCTACGAGCCTTGGCCCCATTCATGCCCATTACCGGCTTCAGGGGAGGTCTGGTTGACACAGACACGGACCTTTTAAACAGCCAACCTTCCTCGTCATAACCCCAATCTAACATCACACCGCTGTCTGATGCAACAGGTTGAACCGAGGGCTCAGAATCCAGTGAGTTACAGCGAGTTTCAATCTTTCTGCGGGCTTTGTCATTGGCACCACATTCGTGCATCATCTGCGGATCACATGTGAAAGTCTGAAAGGTCTGGACACTTTTAGCTGTAGCGTCATCTTTGTTCTGTCTTCCAAAAACTAGGAAGGTGTCCTGTCCTGAGATTGCCTCATGAGATTTGGCATTCACAGGAAGAGCCATTTTTATCGCTCTTGAGGTGGAACTCTGAAGATTATTGGGAATCCCGTGGTAGTAAACATTGGAGTAAGTCTGAGGCAAGACTTCTGAGAGTTTTGGCTCGCTGATGCTCTGTTGGGATCTTTGCAAGATGCTCTGACTGGGCAATATACAGGGAACACCATCATGGCATTCATGACATATGGCAGCTCTGTCCATAGATAACTGTACTGACTCGGAAGGTTGCAACTCTTGAACTGGGACAGATGGTATTTTAGATGGGTGGGCATGGTAGACTTTGGCAGGGATGTCTCTCACTGCCTTCCCTTCAGCACCCATTTGATTGTCTTTTGTCGTGTTGACTGTTTGAGGCTGTAAAACAGAAGAAAGATTGGATTGTGGCTTGGTTGTGCTTGATGTCATCTTCCCAGTGGTAGAGCTTTGAGCCTGACCTGTAGATGTATGTCCTTTGGGTAGGATGTCAGAACTGGGCCTAAGAAAAAGAGAAGAAGTTCGACCTGGGGGTAGCGGTGGCGATGGGGACCTAACTTCTGAACGGGGAGCATCACAGTGCTGGTCTTGGCGTCGTTGTTTTCGCGGAGAGCAGGGCAAGTTGTCGTAGATGCTCTCTTCCACAGAGTCGCTGCTTGATTGATGTCTGGTGATTTGCAATGGTGACTTTTTTGGGCTCTTTGAGCATTCATTGATCATTTGAGGTTTGAATGTCTTGGCATTCTTCACAGGGGAAGCAAGCGGAGAGCGTTGTTGCACACTCTTGAGAGACTTGGAACTTGTTGATAGCACACTGTTCTCATCTTTCTCAACTTTAGACAGCGCTCCCTTGCTTGGATCAAGTGTTTTACTGAGGTTTGTCCTTTTGCTAGGAACACTCTGCCCAGCAGGGTTTGACTGTCCTTTGGGCCTGTGACCCTTAATAAGCTTTTGGTGGAGAGGAGAGTGTGTATGCTTCTGTTGTTCTTGTCCTCCATCGGCACTCTTGCTCCGCAGGATGAAAGCCTTTCTCGCAGACTCACAAGGCTGAGGTTTCGGTTTCCTCTGCGAATATTCTGAGATGGTGTAATTCTGGTTTTCGCTTCCAGCTTGAATTGCCTGGTCTTTACGATGAGGAACCTCCATTGAGGAGCTACGCTGTCTGGATACACTCTCACAGCTCAAAGCTCTTGTTGCAGAATGTGGAATAGAAGAGCTCACATCACTTGTCCCTGTTTCGACGTCCTTGACTGAAAGTCTACCCTGTTGTCTCTTAACATGATCAAGTCTGGATTTACGGTCAGTTGACCTTTCCTGGTTGTTGTTTCTGTCACTTAACTTCAAGCCTGAAGGCTTGAGTTTTTCTAGCGAGTCTTTTTTCTCTTCCAGATGCGTAAGGCTATCTGTTGGGCTCACACCAGGTTTTACAGTAGGGCCCTCCAAAAATATGAAGTTGTCTGTGACAGGAGAGGGAAAATGAGCAGAATTCCCTTCTAGTTTTACAGGGACTTCTTGAAAATTGTTGTCATCATCCCTTGTGACATCCACTTTCTCCAAGCAAAGGAGCTCTTTTGTAGGTTGGTCACTGGATTCCCTGCTTTGCGATTTAGGTGATTCGTCATCTGCATCATCAGAGTCTAGGCCAGCAACCCCTGCACTGCCCTTGAAGGGTTTACTTGTTGGGGCTACTTGCTTGGCTGTATTCCCCTGTAGGCCAAACTTGACACCAAAAGAGTATATGCCCTCATTGGAGGTCATACAATCTTTGCAGTGTGGTACAGATGCAAGCGAGGATGCCTCTTTAGAGCCACTCATTTGGAGACGCTTCAGGCCTTTCAGGATGTGGCCTTCCTTCCATCCCAGTTCTGTCTCGATGTGTGCAGAGTGGTTGCTGGATACTGAACCAGCACTCATCCTTTTGTCCCGGCTCGTAGCACTCTGTGAAATGACATTTACTGATGGATCACTTGTTTTAACCAATCATTACACTAAGACGCAAACAAGTGCTTTACTTTGACTACTTGCGCACACTTCATATTGAAGATGAATGAAACCAACCTGCTTGGAGGATCCACGTCCCTCTGCCCAAGTATGGGAGCCACTGGAGTACTCGCTACAAGCACTGGATAGGGACAGTTCACTGCCACTGCCGCTACCGCTACTGCGTGGGCATGTTAGACTCAACAGGCTGGGCCACCTTCCTGCAGGAATACCCGCTTTTCCATTCCTTTGGACCTCCTGGAAAATACAAATAATGTAATCAATCAACAGAAATTAAACTGGCAAAAGACAACTTTTTTGCTTTAAGTTATCATTTTGAAGTAAATACTGATTGCACAGTGTAATGACTGTCAAAAAATGACTCCATCCGTGTTTGGATTGGTTCCCTATAAACCTCGCTTTCACTATGCAATTCGTCTGCCACTAGGGATGATTTTTCTTGGAAAAAGGAAGTTCAAATTATGGCAACCAAAACCAGGAAGAGACATTGTTTTCCCCATTTGCTGTCCTAAGGTGCAACAAAAGAAGATGAACCCCGCTGATGGAGGAGGCTTTGCAAGGAAGGCAAAGAGGGATGGGGATAGAAACCGAAGTAAAACAAGAGTGAACGGACAGACATTCACTGTTTCCTCTTAGCACCGGCATTCTTTCTACTAGAGTATAAAAATGCAAAAATGCACATCTGGTTCCCTCATCTCCCCAAGTCTTGGGTTTTTTTGAATTGGTCTTTGGTTAAACGCCTGAAATAAGGTCTCTGGTGACCACAGGCTTAACATATTAACACTTTTTGTGGCGCCAACAATAGTAACATGGGCAGACAGTGGGAGGGTGAGAGTTGGAATCAGCAACAGAAAGTTCTATATTTATGAAAACAGTCCAGTAAATGTCAAAACGTCACCATGGCAAGTTAAGATTGACACACCACTGACAATAGGAGACACATCGGATACACATTCAATTCATCAGCACAGACAAATATTGTAATTATGGTTCACAACATTTGTTCATCTACCTAATCTCTGACATTACATTAATTTCATCCACGCTGAACAATACACACAACCTGTGAGACCGCCCCATACCTCCACATTTGTCTCTGTCACAAATCTCACAGAATCAATATACTGGAAACACTGATGTTTCTATACCAAAGGTTAACTGAGGAAAAGAATATAATTTTACTCCACTAATTAGAAGATTCCTGTTGTGTGTTTTCATGCAAGTGTACCACGATCACTTTGTTGGGAGACGTGTTAAAGCGATGCCTCTGTTCTGACATAAAGGCAAGACTCTCCACTGTGTGTGGAGCTTCTTGGTGTGCCGGCTTCATTCATAATTCAAACATAACTGCACAACGGCTAACACGTGGTAGCTGATGATGCTGTTATGTTGGTCAGAGTCTCAGTATGAACCAGAATCAACAGTCACATAGTGTTCCTGTGACTCAGCTGGTTCTGAAAAACATCTTTCACCGGCTGGAGTTGTTTGAAAGCAACGATGTGCCCACACTGTGCCCGTGTGTTGAGGAAAGAAAAGTGCAATGTGAGTCTCTTTTATTAAATAGCTCAGTGTAACAATAATAAATAAATAAATAAATAAAAGAAACTAGATTTCACACATTTTCTCTATAGCCTTGTGAAAGTTTTGATTCTCTGCACTGCACACGTTTTTTTTTGGAGGAGACTCTCCTGTTCTGTGTGACACCAGAGTTCCCTGTGGGGGAACAAGCTGCCATCTGAAACTAAACTTTTACACCATAGTTAGCGAGCACATGCAGGATTTTATTCAACCATGAAAAACACGAAAGGGGTAGCAACTAGCTGCCGTAGCTGAAGGACACTTCTCTCATATCGTGTGGTTGATTTATTCCAGTGTGCTTCTAATTTGAAGAGGAATTCATAACCTCGTCTCCGTTGTAACCCTGATACTGTAATATAAAACTCAATTAAACTCCACTAGGTTTGTGCTGAAGTGTCTATATTTTTCTGTTCCATTATTCATTTGAGAAACTATTTTCCACAGAATTTTGCCTCGTCATCACAGACATTAAACAACATCTACATGGCGGCCATTTTCATGTCCAGGGAGTGAAGTGTTTCTGAGAAGCTATTTCGTGTCGGGGTGCTGCAAAATATACCGTTTTTTTTATATACAGAAATATTTATATCGCTTTAATAATACATATCTGATAATTATCTTGTGATAATCGAGCATGGACGTTTGGCCCCTGTGGATCATTAGTTTAATTGTTAATCATGTTGCCAGTTCAGTATCAACTATCTACATTATCAACGCACGTCCTGGAATTGATATTCCGGAGTCACAGCCCTTCCGGTTTGCTAACGTTAGCTAACGGGTTACCTGTTTTGAATCATGCCATTTGTCAATTTAAAAGATAATTTTCGAAGTCAGTAATTCATGGCACAATTGACACAACAGGATCAAAAAATAACTTGCCTCTCTTCATTCACTACCATAATGTTTTCCATAATAAGGTCCCATGGGGTTCACCAGACGATGTTTACACTGGATGTAGTCGTGTAACGCTAGGAAGAGGTTGAATACTAACGTTAGCTAACAGGTTATCAAACGTGTTATTTTACCTCGAGACATTCACTGTCAATTGTCTTTTCAGTTGCTGATCAATCAGGATCAGTTTGTCAGATTCCCGATGTTTATAGAACACAGCAGAGCATTTGAGCTTCCCTCAGAGGAAAATGGCCGCCGTGTGAATATGGTCTATTGATTCGCTCTCTTCAATATTCATATTATCAAACTTCACCAATACATTTTTGTAATAATTTTGCCTCATTGTTTTAGTGCTGCTCATAGAAACTAGTGCAGACGTGTTTTTTCAATTTCAGGGTCGTTTTCGGCAAAATATTTAATTTATTCAAAATGCAGTTATTAACTATATAAAGACGATCACATATAAACCATGTGAGCTCAATATTGCAATTTTTTTGACCAAACTGGAGGTGTGAGAAAATGAATGTCTGTGTTAGTATGAACAATGCACACGAAGCCTTAAGTGTTACATAATGAAAATGTCATCTTTGATTATGATTATTTAACAAGTAAATGATGCACTCGTTAGATTGACTCTTGGATTGTGAAAAGTTGAAAGGTATCAGAATGTACTAAGACTGCAACAACTCTCTATTAGAAACATCTAGTGTTTTGTGGCTTCATGGGTCGTCCACGTACTGTATCTTGAAGGATTCGGGTCCGGTAATGGAAGCCAAGTCTGTTATCAGGAGCTGCTGGCACTCTTCACCGGCATCCTACAGATGCTGTTTGCATCGGTGCCATTTCCAATCAGAGAGACCCAAAGGTGTCAGGTGTTGTGACCCCATTTAAAATAGCATTGATCGTTTGCATGGCTGCCGCGGCCAGCTTCCTCTCAAAGTCGTTAGTGTCATCTGTTAGCTATAATTAATGTGAAAAGGAAATAATTGCATAAGGGAGCTTGGGACTGAAGTGATTTTGTCCATTCATTGATATTCACCTATTATTTGATTATCCGTGCTCGTCTTTATTTCACCAGCACTGCGGGAGACGGCCACATTTGACCATGCGTGTGCGGATTAATCTCGGAACTAATTACAGTCGGCATGTCGAGGGGTATCTCAGATTTGACACAAGCGATACAGTTCAACAAAACCCTCAATCAGAGTGCCGCTGTGCTTAAAGTCAAGGGCAGAGTCTAGAGCTGTGGAGACGCGTGTCCCCTTCATATATTTCAATGTTTTCCCACTTAGTGAAATGACTCATTGCTGTTGCATAAAATTCAGACGTGACTATTTTACAGGCAGCAGCACCAAAGTCACATAAAAATGCTTTTAATGTAAAAAAAAAACAAACTAAATCTTAACGGACTCTTGAAAAATATCAGGACAAACACCATCTGAGGGGGCGACAGAAGTCATCAGCACTCTGGTTTCATTTATCCAATCTGTTAGATTTGTGTTTTGCACATAAATGAAGTGAAGTATGAGTCACACTTGATGTGCTCAGCTTCAAATATCAAACATGTGGCAGTGTTGCATCCATTTTAGGACAGTATCAATATAGACACGTCTTCACAGTTTAGTCATTCAGATGCTTAGAAAAGCTTCAGAAAGAACACAAGATCATCACAAGTTTCTTTCTTTTTCTACGTTAAAGTAAATTTAAAAGTAAGTGAATGAGAAAGTGTGTGACGCATCTTTGAATGACTTTGTTTCGAAGCTTGATCAGGCTTTGTGACGCACATTATACTGAGTAAATTTGTGTTTGCTTGTCTACTTCATACAATTATTACTATTATTTATTAACAGCAAAAGCGACTCTTGACTTCGTCCCCATCAGAAAACAACTATACAGGTCAACAGTGAAAGCAACTTTATTACAACCCGTATTTACGTTTCTCGTTAGGCGGTGACCTCTAGTGGCCGTCGGAAATATTACGCAGCAAAAGAGGACGTTGGGTGGAGTTTAGAGAGCAAAAGTCCACAGAGGGAGGTCTTCAAACCAAAAGTCAACGGTATTTTTAACTAATGTAACAAAACCTTGACTTTGATACTAGTTTCTCAAAGCTACTTTTTTCTATACGAATGTTATGAAATCCGTTAGAACAAAAGATTACATAACACAAACACGTGATGAGCCCTTCTCTAGGTGCAACGTAGTGTTTTCCCAGCATGCCTCGGACAACCAATCAGCAGCACTAAAAGATTTTGGCACAACAAGCACGCTGCAACTCCGTAGGTACTAAAATTTGGTATCAAATGACAAGACACTTTTTTTATATTTGACAGTATTGAGGCAATTTGGTTCAATGCTCAGCCTTACATCTTTTACTTGAAGTTATTTTCACAAATTTAAATTATGTTCATAAGATAAATACATATGTAAATAAAGTTGCAAAGGTAAAAACCCAAACCAAGACGTTTTCTTAACCAAGTAGTTTTCCTGCCTAAACCTTAACAAACTGCGACATTACGACTAAAGTCTGTTCCTGGTGCTTCCCAACGTTCATGTAGTTTTAGGAACTGTGATACACGTTGTATCTGGACTTAAATTTAAAACCCAATTCTTGACATTATGACTGCAACAATTCTTTTAAGACAGGGCTGTATGTTCCTTACGACTGAACCAAGGGATGGGGAACGTAAAGAATGTAAAGTTTTGGCAACGATGGCTGAGTGAGACGGAGTAAAAAGTAGCAACAATCAAATGGTTACGTGCCTCGATCTTTCCACTCTCAAACAGCAGAAGTATAATGAGACTTTTAAAGGGAACTATTCATGTTTTGTGAAGCAGCCTGCATTACAAACTGGGCGTATAAAGGTTAAATGTGTGGGCTTTCATTAGACTAGACATGGTTTAAGAAAAAGATGCTTTCACGTTGCATCCAAGAGCTCAGAGACCTATTTGAGGGTCTATTTTTTTTCAACACCTCTCTCTGGCAGGTCTCCTAACTTTGGTGCATTCATAGAAAGCTCCTACAGTAGCTCCATGGTGGGGAAAGCATCCACTTACCCTCAGTGTATATTTCCTGGCCTTAGACACACCCTTGCACGAAGACAGACTCGGAGGCTGGTCTAAATAAATCATAAGATCCCTGCATCCAGCCGGCATCTCAATCAGAATAATACAGCAGCATGCCAACCGGTGGGGCTGCAGCATACGAGGGGTTCCCCACAGAGCGAATGCTATTATGCTTTTATCCCAGGCACTTGACAGCACCATGACTTCATACATTTTTATGTAAGATTTAGAAATGGAAATCTACCTGCTAACCCCAGCAGTTCTGGAGATTTCTCTACCAACTATACCGAAAGTTCCCACTTTTAGGTTATCAGCATTTGGCTATAATGGAAAGGATACTATGGAAGTTTGTTGTCATTGTCAGGTTGTCTGGTTGGTTTTCAGCAGGATTACAAAAAAAACACTGAACGTATTTACATGATCCTGAGGAGGAAAGTGTGAAATCACGGCTTGTTTGTGATATTAAAGCAGCAATTTCAGATTCACTGCAACTACACCAGGCTGCTGACCAACACACCGTGCAGACACAAGGACAATGCACTTAAGCTTCTGTGGAGTTCACTTTAAATTCCACAATCTCATCAGAACTCGTCCATGCGTCGCCCCCGAGCCGCCTGAAGCAAGGTTACACTCCCTCAACAGCTCCTCGGACCACACGTTCTCTCCACTCTACTAGCTGCCATCTTCATCCCATTCACTATCACAGGCACCGACCACCTCCACCTCCTCCGCCTCCTCCTCCGCCTCCCTGTCTTCAGGCTCCTGGTCATTAGTACTTCTTGCTCATCTGCACCTCGCTGTCTTCCTTTTTCATGTCACATTCACCTCCTCTGCCCTCCTTCTTCCTCGCTGCTGCTCACTGTTTTGCCTGCTGGGCTGGACTCTGACGAGATGCACTGCTGCTCACTTTTGGTGTCGGAGAGACGAGTAAAATGGTGGAAAACAAGTAAAGTGCACCGAAGGATTGCAGTAGTTACAGTAAAACACATCTGAGTGTGACCACAGACAGAGACTTGAGGATAAATATGTGACATTATGTTGTTAAAATGTCTGAGAAGAACTCAATGTTTACTCAAGGTTATTTAAGGTGCATTTCATTCGGTTCTCTACTTCCGTGAATGAAACCAAACTTAACACAAGGAAACCTTTAAAACATTACATCAGATTTTCATTAGCACTGGTGGTTGTTTCATGTTGTATTGACCACCAGTGAGGAAAGTTTGAGCACAAACTTTTGATTTCAATGGTCAAAATTGAAGCTGATTCGATTGATTTTCTGTTTAGAATCGAAATCATGACACCCAGAAGCCACACAATAAACTAGACAGTGTTTATATATTTATTTAGGCCACATTCACAGCGTTGCTGTCAGACGGCTGTTTCAGGCTGGGAACAGAAGCCTTTGTCATGTTCTGTCCAAAACCACCAGACTCCTTTTCACAAAAACAGTAATTTCACATCCAGACACAGGATCTGTTTGTGCTACTGTGTGACGTCTGTGCATCTGAAGTAGCCCTTCAAAACGCAAAACTCACACAATAACACAAAAATAACAAAGCGAGGCAGCGATAGACGAGCACCTCTGTGTTCTGAGAGGTAGGATGTGGTGACTCTGAAGAGAGACGATGGATGTACCTTTCACTTTCCTGTCAGAAAGGTCATCTGCTTCATAAAGTACGTTCACTATGGAAACAACCCCTCTTCAAAAAGGCTTAAAGGAACGTAGACTCTGCTCTTGAATAACTTGATTTAAAGTCCAAATCTTTTCTTTTACAGCATACAGGCAAAAAAAAAGTGTGTGTATGTGGCCCTTATGTAAGAGGTGGGGAGATGTTGTTTGTGGTGTACATGGTATCAGTGCTGTAAATCTCCCTGCGAGGCAAACACTTCAAAAAGGGTAAATAAATCTGACTTTGTTACATAAATCCACACAGCAACAAAATCAAATGTTGTTAAAGCACTTCAAAGGGCCAAATAAATTTGACTTTATTATATATTTGCCTTTATCTTTTAACTGCAGCCCTCCGAGGAGGTTTATCTGAGGAAGGAGGCACCTGCCGCTGTTTAAAAGCTCGCAGGCCCGAGTCTCTCGAGTGTTTTGCTCTGCCACCGAAATCCAATAACATTGTGACAAACGACCCTGTCACAGAGCCACCACTCCTTTAACAGCCGGGGCTCTCTGGCCCAGAGACACAGTCCAACCAGCCAAAACATTTAGAGGAAAGAGGAGAAACTGGAAGGAAACCGACAGAACTGGACTTTCTGCTGAGTAAAGTCGTGGAGAGCCAAACACCTCCACAGAAATACAGGTATTTGGCGAGCTAGCCACAGCTAACATCTGACGTGTTTGTTTTGGCCCAAACAGCCAATAGAGGCTGGCAACTATACAGATGTGAGCTGTAAGTCTGCGCATCAATTCCTCAACTAGCTACACCCACATTTTGAGTCAAACAGTCAGTGTATCGACTGCGTCGACGTTAGCTGTGCTGTTAGCATACGGCTAACGTTTGCACAGTTGGTTCTTGGCTGTTTGGGAAACAATCCAGGTGGTAAAATTCTCACAAATGACACAAAGCTAACACTCGCTTCACTTTGAGGCAATAATACTCAGTTTGTGTATCCATTCTTCATACTGCTGCTTTGTGTTTCTGGTTTATGGAGAGGCTATAAAATAGACACCACCGTCCAAACTCTATAAAGTATTATAACCGTAAGCACCGTAAAGACGTGTGGAGAAGTCTTCAGCCTGCCCGCCGGCTGCAGCGAAAACATTGATTAGTTGCAGGTGACTTTGTGCACATTTCCTCTGTAAAATACAGACTGAAATATGCCGGAGTTGTTTCCACTCTGCCTCTCTGTCTTTTTTAGGATCATTTGCGTTGTTAATGCGACGCACGACACCTCGGTGTCACCTCACGCAGAGTCAGACAGCGTGACTGGGAACAGGTGTGCTGTCACAGTGATTAAGGAGCCTAACAAGCATAACTCGCACTGAAATACAAATTTTCCATTTCAATAATTTGTACATAATCACCTCTGTGTTATCTGGCAAAGTGATACACAAGCAGAGTGTTGTGTCTCCAATTCTCAGAGCTCTCCGTCGATGATCACTGACGGGGACATTGAAATGACCTGTGTTTCATTTTTTTTCGAGCACTCTCTGCAGCTGTAACACGAGCGTGGACTCTAATGGATTTTGGCCTCTTTGCTCCCACTTCACTGGAGTACAAAGGCCGTGATCTGTCGCTGTGGTAATCACGCTGCTCATCTGATCTCAGACCAGGCTCATCGTACCATGTCTGGCACACTGAATGTGTTCCTGCACAGAAAGATGTTTGAGGCAAGACACCGTTAATATGTCTTAAAGTGAGTGCAAATCATTTCATTATGCTGAAATAAATATGTTTTGTATAGACAGTACAGTACATAGGAATGTTTTGGGTATAGTCTCCCAACTCGGTACAATTTTGCGTGCAGGTGATGCACCAATACTTCCCAATAAACTTAGAGGAGAGCAATTAGCTGGTGAACATAATGGAGCGTTTCCTAACGAGCCAGACGGTCTCCCTGAGACCAAAACTGAGCGTAAAGAAACAAATATTGGACAGGGAAACAGACACACAACACTAAGTACCAACGTCTGCTGGATAAGTAGACTGGCATCGGTTTGCCAATGTATTCACTGTCAAAGAAATCAATGAATACTGTTTTCATCAAAACATTTTGTGTACCATTTTGTGAATAAATCATCTCACCTACAAATCCCCAAACCTCTCTAAAACTTCCCCGACATCAGTGAATCCATGACTACAAACATAATGCTGTTTAGCTGCGCAGCAGGAAATCACATCTCAAAGTTTTCTCTGGCAGACAGCGATAAAAAAATAAATAAAACACAGACTTTGAAATCAGGGATTTAAATGCAAGACCCGTTCTCAAAACTTTTGTTTGTGACTTTACTGGAGCCAAAATATAACAACCGTATTTAATATTCAGGCTCCAGGCGTGGGATAATTATCTTACACGACTAATGTAGCCTCCTGGATAACTGGGAACGCTGCATTAGTGAATCAAAGACAGCATTTGGCACATAAAAGATTTTCTTTTTTCTTCTCTCATGCTGCCAGCGATTTTGTGTTATTGACATTTTTTCCTCTGCTCCATCATGCCTGGTGAAACAATGAAGTAAGAACTCCACAGTAACAAACAGATGACAATAAAGCCTGAGAATCTAATAAGTATTTTATTGAGAGTTTAATCAGAGAAAACTCGTATGAAAAGCAGGAGAGAATCTTACTGCGGATAAAAACATGTAAAGCTATATCTGAAATATGATATATATAAACTACTTATACTCCATGAAGCATTGTTTTGCATATCAGGATTGACTCGAATGAAAATTGCCTGCAGCTCAAGTAATAAACAGGAAACATAACCCAGCACATTAAAAAAAGTTTATTCTGCTTAGTTTTGTCTCAAAACTTGAGAGATTTGGCCAAAAAGCTGACCTACCCTAACCCTAAAACTATCCAAGAAGCTTTCCAACAAGAGAAACAAGTGTTAAAGGAACATTTCACTCATCTGGGAACCAAGTCTCTGACAGCCATGAAATCCAAAATTGATGTTATTTCTACCATTTTTTTTTACGCCTTAATCGTCACTGTAGCTTCGTCTCATGGCCTCCGCAGATTTGAATTAAGGGTTGAGCCTATTAAATATTTTCAAACTTGCTTGATATAAGGTCCTGAAACTGGCCCGGACAGGTAACACAGAATTTCATCTCTAGATGTCGCCACAAGACTCAGCCGAGAGGAACAATGAGAGCCAATAGCACTACAGTCCATCAGGACAACTGCAACCCGTCATGTTTTCATTCCTTACAATAACGTCGTCTTTTAAAGTTTAACAAGTTAGCTGAGTGAAACTGGAGAAAAAATGGCTGCAGCAACATTTTAAGTATTCACGTATTAGATCCTTGCAAGTCAGGAAGTTTTCCACATCATGTTCCTGATGTTTCACAATAAAAGCCTCGTTAAGAAATTAAGGATTTCTGTCCAATGAAACACTAGAGGGCTTTAAATTTGAGCCGATGCACAAAGGACAACAAAATGTCACCTGACTTCAGTCGATTTTGGGGTGAATTTATCTTCTAAGTCAACAATAAATGAACAATGTCACCTTGTTTAATAAGGCTTTATTAAAATGTCAGTACAACACTTCTTTCCAGCTCTGCAGTGATACGACCAGCTCGCCTACACAGACGGACTCTCTCTTCTAGTCAAGTCTGCGAGTTTGACCTTTTTACAGAAAAGGTTAAAGATGAAGGAACATTTTTTCCTGCTCTGCTGGGCTCGCAGCATACTTAATGAGCTGGTGTGGGAATTCCTCGACTTTCCATGACAATTTCCATGAATTTGGAGAAAGAAATGTCTCCAGTGTTCATGCAGTTTATTAAATATTTTTTCGTTAATTACCAATTCTGTCTGTATTATCGAGCTGGTCCCCTGAATACAGATGGCTTGATTTGTCAGAGGAAAGGGAATCATGCTGAGAACCCCGAAAATCCAAAGAGACCTTAAGAAACAAAGCAACTTCTCGCCTGCCTTCTGCATAACGATTGTGACTCTGCCAGAGCGAGAAGTTTCATGAAAGTTGAAGTAGCTCAGAAAAGTTTTGGCTGAAATTTCACCAGCACCCTCGTCAAGACCAATTATGGATCAAGTTGTAGCCAAGATGAAGAAAAGCGAGTCAATACGAATCCAAATTTAATACGTGAAAATCAATGCGTTCACTACCAGATACACTACATTTTGCATTCAAGCTATTATTCAAGCGCATGTGTCAGCTGTCAGTCGTACAGGACTTCACAACGAATTGTAAAACGTGCCTGTGGAGAAAGTTTTCTGCGATTCATTTTAAAGTAACTGCACGGACTCGATGAAGAAATTTCATCAGTCCAGCAAAGCCTCTGAAAAAGTTTCTCAAATCTCGACTCATATCTTGGGACATGTGAATGACATTAATCTGTTATAGATTAAAACTTTTTCAAGGGATGAAAACCTAACATTCATGAAGGTGTTTGTGATTGTAGGAGAGACAACTTGAAGAATCGTGATTCTTGTCTCTCCCACGATTCAGAATCTATCCACAAATGTCAAAAATCAATTAATTTTTTTAAATGTTAATTAGTAATTAGTAACGTGATGTTGATGGAACGAAAAAGGCGGAACTAATCTGCGAGGGAAGTGCAGCATCCAGACAATTTTACAGTGTGCACACGCACGAGTTATCATGAAGTTCATCTTCTAACAAGACAGCAGTTACAGTCTTTGTTTTATCGCAAACACACTGAAAACTTTTTATACTGAGGGGTTTTTCTTTTTCGCAAAAAGTGTTTAGTTCAGCAAAAGTCAGTCGAGTTAGTATTCAGGCCATCAAGTCCACCGCTGGAGACGACGTTTCAACGTTTGAAACAAAGTTTCAACATAGTCGTGGTTGCGAGATATGTCACCGCGTCAAGACGTCTCAGACTGACTGAGATCTGAGATGCAAAAGGTCTGTTGAGGATGGCAAGAGTCAGTTCAGGCAGTATTCAGGGAAGCTATAACACTAAAGAATGTTTTTCTCTATTTCTGAAATGTCAGACGAAGTGTACTGTTTACCGTCTCGCTGACCCTCATGTATCTTTTAAAACATCCATGTTCCATCTTTAAGGCCAACATGGTAGTCTGTGTTTTTACCCTCCCTCTCTTCTCCTGTGCAGCAGTGATATTCAGTATGACAGCACCTTGTAAAGATTAATTTTCTTTTAACCTTTTCCTCCAGCGATCCTTTGAAGCGTAGATTTGTTTACGTAACCTTGCTGACGGCCACGTTTGGGCTGCTTTGATCAGCGTCGCACAATAATGAGGCAGCGCTGCTCTCATCCTGCACAGGCGGATGGACACATTTTAAACGGATCAGATCCAGTTAGATCTGATGGACGTTCAAAGTGTGAATGGTGAACTGATGCACATCTGTCAGGGGTGTAACGGTGCACAGGTTTTAAGGTTTAATAGTCACAGTTTGGAGTTCGGTACAGGATTTTCATTTCGCGATGAATGCCGTCCTGTGTTAGCATGTTTCGACACGTGTCCATTCACGTACCGTACACAACAACACATCGTCTTTGTTTTATCCGCAACTCTTTTTATTGTTCCCAAACAACCGATTGTAAGCAGGCAGGCAGCTCTCGTGACTCCAGCAAACGCAAAAAGTGAATTTTAACCTTGGTTTCTTGTGGATTTCATGATGACAACTGTACACAAATAGCATTTTCCCAACAAACCACAATTATAAAAGAGACGCGTGTAAAACTGTCAACACAGACCAACAACAAAGATCTGCAATCCAGGTCGATTATGAGTTAATTTTTGATCCATGGAGGTTTGATATTTGGAAAACTTCAATATCAATAAGCTGAAAAAAGCATGTGTGACATCATCACAATGTAAAGTCCATGAGGAAGACAGAAAAACGGTGGCGAGCTCTTCTCATTGGTTTGAATTGCCGCCATCTTCGCATCTGCTATCTATATAAGTATATATCGTGTCTGTGTTTGAAGTTGAGCCTCTGACTAAACTCAGCTCTCACCACACACTCTGGTTCTCCTCAATCTCCTCTCCGTAACGAACATTTCATTCTCTCCTGCTCCACTCAGTCAACGCCGCAGAACGTAAACAATCGACAACGACGGTCACCTCCGCGGATCACTGCTGCAGTCAGGTTGATAAACAGGAGTGAAGATAAATCCACTCTTTAATCCTGAAAGTTAAAAAGTAATTAAAAAGTCTCCTCCTGCTCGTAAAATGACAACACACTTGTTCTGCAGATGTCAGAGACAGAGAACAAATCTCCTGAGGTGAAACTTACTGAAGAATCTAAACTGTCCAGCTCTGCCGTGACTAATTGATGATGGGTGACACTTTTTATGGACAGATGATTCTTTTTTTTGGAAGAAAAGCCGTGAAATGGATGACCGAGCTCAGCTTGTTAGCCTTTAATTTAAAAGAGTGTAAGCTGTAATTGGCAGATGCTCGAGCTGCATTGAGGATGTTTCGCTGTCATTGCACCAGCAGGAACACACATGCTTATCGAGGCCAATTACAAAGACATGTCCACGTCCACAAGCCTTCATCATACGTGGTCGTGAAGTCGCCGGTCTTGAGGATTCTTCACTCCTCTTAGCTTTGGTGTGTTTATTAGATGGAAACAAACAAATGAGGAGCAGCGATGACAGGAAAGTTATCTCAGGCAGCAGCGTTCTCGTACATTTGTCTTCAGTTTGGCCACGGTGGAAATTGGACGCAACAAAAAACCTGTTTTGAATTTGTGTCAAGCTTTGAAATTCAGGTCCGGTCAGGTGAATCAAATTCAGAACCAATTTATTTATTTTTTTGGACTAGATATTTTTAGCAAGAGACCGTTGTTTGAGACAACATTACAACCTTTGTAATTGTGAAACCACTGAATGTTTTTAACGAGAGACCACTGGTGGAGATTGAATTTCCGCATTTGTAAGAGTGAAACCACTGGATAACTGGATTTTCTAGCTGTGTTAGACTTCAAATCTGGATATTTTTAGCGTGAGACCACTGTTAGAGATTTCAACATTTGTAAGCATGAAACCATTGAATATTTTTAGTGACGGGCCGCTGTTAGAGACAGTATTTCAACATTTGTAAGACTGAAACCACTGGATATTTTTTAATAAGAGACCACAGTTGGAGACAGCATGGCAGCGTGAAACCACTGATCTTTTTAATGAGCATTTCAACATTTGTAAGCATGAAACCATTGAATATTTTTAGCGAGGAGCCGCTGTTAGAGACAGTATTTTAACATTTGTCAGTATGAAACCACTGGATATTTTTTAACGAGATAACGGCTGTGTTGGGCTTCAAATCTGGATATTTTTAGCGAGAGACCACTGTTGGAGACAGTATTTCAACATTTGTAAGACTGAAACC
>OMLP01022686.1:0-11432 GCA_900302685.1 Spondyliosoma cantharus | reverse complement strand
TAACTGGATTTTCTAGCTGTGTTAGACTTCAAATCTGGATATTTTTAGCGTGAGACCACTGTTAGAGATTTCAACATTTGTAAGCATGAAACCATTGAATATTTTTAGCGAGGAGCCGCTGTTAGAGACAGTATTTTAACATTTGTCAGTATGAAACCACTGGATATTTTTTAACGAGATAACGGCTGTGTTGGGCTTCAAATCTGGATATTTTTAGCGAGAGACCACTGTTGGAGACAGTATTTCAACATTTGTAAGACTGAAACCACTGGATATTTTTTAATAAGAGACCACAGTTGGAGACAGCATCGAAGCGTGAAACCACTGATCTTTTTAATGAGCGTTTCAACATTTGTAAGCGTGAAACCACTGTTTTTGAGCGTAAACCTAACCAGACCACAAGCACAGCGTTACGACAGCTTGACATTAAACATTTAAAGTTGTAAAGCCTTAAAGATGCCGAGAGGAACTTTGTGTGTTAACTCTGTTGGTTCATCACTTCCAGCAATTTAATCAACATTTAATTATGAAGCTCTCCAGTGCAGTGAGAGGTGCAGCTCAACAACCGAACAATCAGTTGTCATGATGGCTAACAAAGCTACGAGAGAGTCCAGGTTTTAACCAATTATCCCTGACGCTCTTCGCTTGAGAGCCTTCCAATTAGAGAACATATTCAGCTCTGTTTCCCAATTTCTGCACTGTCACTTCCCGGCTACAGCTGGATTAGAGGCCTGGCTTGCTATTAGCCCAAATTCTGACATGATTAGCATAAAAGAGGAGGCCGGTAAGGGCTGGTAATGCTCGTTTGATGACCTGCAGCCACTCGAGCGTGCCGCCGTGACTACTACGCTAGTTAGGAGTGGACGAATAAAAGGCCCAAATTAATCCGTTTTCCAATTCTAGATCCGACACTTAAACCGCACGTCTTTACAATTTAAATTAAATTGCATGCGGGGTGGATTTCTCTCTCTTTGTGGTCCTTTTTTAAAGCGAGTAACCTTTAGAAGTGGCAGCGCCGCTCATGTAAAATTCAAACAGCCTTGAAGCGGTGTGGGTCTGTCGGTGTCTGTTTGGATCCACGGCGCCGTGTGCTCCTACCTGGGAGACGGGGATCGTGGACATCTTGACACGTTGTTGAAACAGCACGCTCAGGATGCGGTTCTGCTGCTCCAAGTCAAACACGCGGGTCCGCAGCTTCACACACTCCTCCTTCAAGTCCTGGAAAACACCCCGAAGAGGAGACAGATGGACAGTTAACAGCGGCTGACCGGGGATGTTTCACAGAACTAACACGTGTATCAGATGCTAATTTAACAGGAACACGACACAATGCTGCATTCAGGCGAGATGAACATGACAGTGAAACCTGGTCGACCATGTTAGGAAACAAAACAAAGGCAGGTGAGTCATCATATCACAACAGTGCTTTCTCTATCGATATGTTGTCCGGCAAAATTAATTTACCATAAACAGATATATATTTACAAAAGTATGTGGACGAAGTTGTGAAGAAGAAGGGTGTCAGGTTCATTATCCTAACTTCCCTCTGCTATGGGTTACAACATTTTAATGAAATAGAAGTATTTGTATATTTCGCAGCAGACAGAACTGTTGAATGTGCAGATTATTCTCCCAATGAAAGCATCAAACGGCTAAAAGATCAGTTTTGTGGCATCATGAGCTGCAGAGCCTGTCGTCATGAGATCTATATATTGAATTGAAAGAGGAGTTTAATATTTGTAATCTCAGAGTTTCTATAATAACGGGAAGATAACAAAAAGATGCTGTACTTAATGTGATGACAATCGCCGGGAGGGTGAATATCGTGTTTTAAGTATCATTGATAATGGAAAGTATTTGCAAAAATACTGTTAAAGATCCGTCTGTGTTCAAACTTATACTGATAAACCAAAGATTGTAACTCTGAGCATTTTCCTTTAAAATAACTTTGGTCTATTCAGCTTGATTACTCTTGTATTATGGTTTTGTTTTGTGTTTGTAGTGATGGAGATGAAGAGTAAATAAAAAAAATAAATCAGGAATCTGAATCTGAAAGTCATAAATAAAATAAAAGAGTTCAAGTCCTAAAATTGGTGTTTTGTGTCCTAAACGATGTGTCGATCAGATTTAATGACACTTTTTAAAGATTAAAAGTTGTTTTGCAAATTTTCAGAAACAGTCTAAAGGTCTCTAAAGTTTTCCTATAAATGTACTTTAATGTGCATTTTGAAGTGTTGCATTACAAAAGGTTAATGGAAACAGTAAAATTAGAAAACGTCCTTGGTTTTTACCCTTTTTTGAAAAGAGTTAACCTGCGTTATCGGAGACAGAAACACATTTAACTCTCACGACTGACGAGCTGTTTCCACTGTGAGGGAAGAAGGGGAAGAAGAAGATTGTGTTTGTGCTGTTGGCATCTTCTCCGTTGTTCTTATAAAACTGCCATCTCCAAATTAATTCCCACATTGTGTAACAGATGGACGAGGCAACTGTTTTTGTTTCTTCTTCTTTGAGGCTTACTGACAGTTGGAAAACAATCGCTCTTTGTTTTTTGGTTTCCTGGCTGCTTCCACTTCTTCTTTGGGCCGACTGTGCGTAAAGTAACTTGTAACACAAACTTCAGAATCAACTGTGCTTCATGAGCATGTTTAGCTCATCTGCGCCAAACCAGCTGATTGAATCACGACGTGCCTCATTCACGTTTTCTTTGTTTTCTGTTCATGTCACAGCTCAGGCTCCAGGAATTATTGATATGACTCAACCGAGAGACGTGACAGTATTCACGACCTCCATGATGTCATGAAAGAGGCGCTAGAGTTCCCAGAAAAAGAGGATGTAAACAGACACAGGCGGTGTTTATGATCCCGACTGTCTATTGTTCAGAAAAGACCTTTCTTCTGTTTCAAACTTCCACCTCTCAGCGTCATCAATCCTCTTTAGATTGATCGTGTTGTCATGCAGCCAGTCATGATGTGTGTCTGAATGTGTTTTCCTTTAAATTCAAAGGCAGTGAAACATCCTTTTTAAAAGAGGCCGTGACAAAGACAGATTTTTATTAGAGAGAATCATAATCCTGAGGATCTAAATGAAGATCATGTGATTGGTCCCTGTTACATTTGGATTCTTTATAACTACGCTTGAGTTTCCATATTTTTCTTATTTTCTTACGTTCTCCGACATTATTCTCTGCTTATAAAATATAATATTATCGTGTTTATAGGGTCATTCAGCTCCTAAATTCATTCCAAAAGTTGTGACAACGCTGGAAACTGTCTCGAACAAACACCTTCACTCCCGTTTATCAGCCTGCCTCCTGAGGCGGTGTGACTGTGATTTTGGGGGGCTGTGTGAATAAAATTAATTTGATTTTAATCTAAGTTAGCGACTGTCATCATTTTCTATCGGCTGACAGGTTCAACGAAGCTTCAGTGCTGCGGAGAGAAAGACGAACCTTCTGCGTGAGGAGGGCCTGGACCACCTGGTTCGCCACCTGAACGGACGAGAAAAACAGACGAGGAAGAAGAAAACAAGTTAAATATGTATATTGCGAGCGGACTTGAGGACTTTCTGTGCAGCTCAGAGGCAGATAGACAGTAAATGGAAAAGGCCACGCAGTGCAAAACACCATCAGAGAGAATCTAAAGGCGTGTAAGATGTGCTGTGAGGACAAATTGACAGCATGTTGCATCACAGACTCAGATTTAGTGAAATCACACAGCGGCTGCCTGCAGTCAGTGTTTCTCACTTTATTCTCGGCACATAAATAAAGCAGAATAAAGTCCATCTATTATCTACACACAAAAATACAGCTGCTGCTTTTTAAGAGAATGTTTCTTTTTGAGTTTAGCCGTTGACCTCAGAGCATCTTTATTTTACAGAAAGTAGAGAAAAGTTTTGGTTTTTTATTGTGAATCAAGAGAACCAGAAGAAGAGTTCACAAACTTTACACCCCGAACTGAACTCACCGATCACTGCGTTACAAAGACGCTTCAATCATTCCTCTCCACCAACAGATACTCTCATATTAATGAATGCTGCTTGTGTTTACGCATTTACACTTCAAATCTCTCTTTTGTTTTGGATCCACTGAAGATGTTCGGCCTTCGTGCGTCTTGTTTATGAGCTCATCTCTTCGCCTTTTCACTTGGAATTGAGAGCAACTGTTTTTCTTGTGCTCTTCTCTTGACAGCCACAGACTCTCTCCACCTCACTACACTGTCAGACACACAGTGGACAACTTCAAAGATAGATATGATGGTAGATATATCGTATAAAGATATTCAGGCAGATTATCAGGACCGATATTGAGCATTTCCTGATCATCAGTTGGTTATTTTTCTTTCAGATTGCAGTAATTTTGCCATTTCCTGTTTTATTTTGAAGTTCTGCCCCTTGTTTTCTTCCCTTTGTGTGATTTCCTGCCATTTTTCTGTGTTTCTGTGTCCGGTTAGTTAGAACTTTACAGTTCGTCTGTTCAAGTTTCCCCGAGTCTGTTCCCTCGTCTCCATGTTTCACCTCCCCGTGGTGTTTTCCTGGATTCTAATTTGTTTTGCCTTTGTCTCTTGGACTTTCCTGCCTTGTGTTGTTGCCTATTTTTGGGGGAGGATTTTAGATTGTATTAGTTTTTTTTTCAGCTTTATCTAATAAACCTCGTGTTTGGTTCTTAACCTGCCTGCTTGTTGTTCATCTCGCGTTCGGGCTCCTTTTCGTCTAATCCTGACAAAACTCATTTAAAAACGTGCTACTCTGACTCTGATGCAACATCCTCTCACACAACGTCCTGCCCACAACATCTGATGATAAGATATGACGATGCCACCATCAACAGCCTGCAAACGCTGAGAAATCTGAATCTGCGAAGCAACTACTAACTTAATGTGTCAAATAAATAAAGTGGAGAAGAAGTATGAAGTAACAGAAAATGTAAATGTGAGTAAAGTTCCTGAAAATTGAACTTAAGAACAGAATCTAAGTGAATTGTACTTATTATTGGCACATTTTTCATTTTTTACTGCAAATGAATATCAGTTTTCAGTCTCTTTCATTTCTAATAATCGGTATCAGTCGTGAAAAAGTCTCATCGGCCACAACAATCGACAGCCCTCCTCGTCTTTGTCACGTGTGTGTTCAGATCCTGGTGGTTTCATTGTCACGTTTTGTGCTGCATTGTAGATTTTAATCGTTAGTTCTGTGACCGTTAAAATCCTCGACAGCAGCTGTGTTTTGTTTCAGTTCCACTTTTTTCTGCCTTCGGCTTCTCAGATGAATCCGTCGCCCTTGTTGTGAATATAAAACAGCGTCGTCTGAAAAGCCTTCTTTCCTACTTATTTTGATTTCTGAAGCGGAAGCATGCATTTTACCTTGACACCAGAATAATAACTATCTTTCCCACTTTTGTGTGCCGCCAAAAAAGATTTCCCCTGCACCTCTTTCATCTTTCCATCAGAACGACTTGTCTCCGCTCATTCAGACCATGACAGGAAGCCTTCTGAAGAAAGATTAATGTGCATAATAAGACTGAAAAGCAGAAGAAGAGGAATGAATCCCACCGCAGAAACTCTCAAATTTTCTGTCCTCAACCAGAATATGTTAAAGTCTCACGGGCAGCAATCTCCATGGTAACAAGGCCATTAGAAAAGGGAAAAAAAAAAAAGAAACTAAAGTGGAGCAGCGGCGCCGGCTGGAGAGAAATGAAGGAGAGATGAGGAAAGAGGTGTGGAGACAATCAGAGGGATGCAGGAGCTGGAGTCGGTCCTCCTGAGCGCCGAGGCTCCTCCAGCTCTGATTCTCATATCGCCTCGAGCTCTGATGTCCGTCTGCTTCAATTAGAGAAGGTCTCGTCTCCTCGTCGTCCTCTGTGGACGCCACTAACGCCACAGATGATGGACTCGGTGTGTATGTGTGTCACCGAACCGCAGACGGTCGCCTTCGAGTGTCCGAGTCCTGAGTGACCGGCAGATAACTTTGTCTGGCCTGAAGTTTAAGGATTCTTTGGGAAATTTGCATATTAACTTTTCTTTAAAGGGACCAAAGTGATACCACTCATATCTGGTGTTAGGTACCGTATACGGAGCTGCAGTCAGGTTAGCCTAGCTAGCATTAAAGCTAGAGGCAGAGGGGAACAGCAAGCCCTAGCATGGTGCTACACCGGGTCATTAATCTGTATCATCCGAGTTAAGAATCCACAAACATTTAGTGTCATTTGTTTGTTGTGCTAAAGTTCGAAAAGCCAACAAAGTATTTCTGAAATAACAATAAGTCACTAAGATTGCCATGATTTGTACCCCTGAAAAATGTCTCCTGGGAAAAATATTTCAGTTTCAGTTCAGTTTCACAAATTTAAAAATAAAAATCATTTTCTTTGTATTTTCATATCAAATCCAGTCTCGTTTTCTTCCTGTTGAACAAAACGTGTCGTGCTTTCATTGGCTGGAACCAATAACATGATAACAGATGTTTCATTATGATGATTTTCTTATTTCCATGTCGTCATGTTAAAGGCTGATGTGCACTAGTGCAACCAAACTGTAGGTCAAATTGATAAAATGAAAATAAAACCTTCTTCCTGGAGCTCATGAGGTGAATTATGAGTTTTACCTGACAGCGGCGATATTTGTGCTCAGTGTCAATTCTGCAAATCACAACCGACATGACAGACAACCAGTACGGATCATTTCCAACACAAGATGAAAGATAAATGTGTCTGTATGAGACTTCAGCGTGGAGGGGAACTCATATTTTTTCCCCGACACAGCGACACGTTTGATCTGGTGAGAGCCGTTCACACTCACCTCGTCCAGACAGCGCTCGTACTGCTTCCTCTGATTGTCGTTCTCCATCGACAGAGCCGAGTTCTCCGCCTGAGCAGACCAAACACAGACAGATAAACTGCGTGAATTACTGTAATTGCTTCTGAAAGAGATGCAGCGATATCTTAAAGGAAGCTGTCTGCCTGCAGCACCGGAGGATTTGCAGCTTCACTGGAGGACGTTTTGTTTTTTTTCTCCTAAACGAATGATGCTTTAAATTCCAGACCTCTGACGTGTCTGAAGGCTCTGAGAGGTTCTCAGGTGTAATTCTATTACTGACAGAGGCTTTCACAGTGGAGGAGTCACAAAGCATTCTGGGAATTCAGGAGGTGACTCTCCACTGAAATTATTAATCCAGTAAATCTTAAAAGCCTCCTGAGATGTCTTGTTTTCACTTGAAGCGCTGTGGGCAGCAGGTAGATAATCCGAACTAACCCAAGGTAACTGCCAGAGTCTGATTTACATCCTGAGACAATAAACCACAGGAGAGTTTGGATTGTTTGACTCGGGGAGGAAACTTTAGAGAGTGTTTGAAAGGCCACAGATCAGCCTGAAGCCGCCGTGTGTTTAAAGGTCAGAAAAGTCCAAGTTATGAGTCTGAACTTTAAGTGTTTGAAGCCTTTTATAGGACGTGTTATCTGACCTCACACTTCATCTTTCAACTTCATCAAGTTTGTTTAACGATGAGTTCACGAGGCAGAAAAAAGAGAGCAAGAAAACGGAAATTAGGCGTAAAACAATCTGATTTCTTCACATTTTCTGGGTTTATTTTGTTTATTTATGTAAACAAATTATAGGAATCACTGTTTTATTGAAAAAACTAGCTTCTCTGACTCTGATGCAGCGTGTAATCTGCAAAGTAATGAGTAACTTAAGTTATAAAATAAATGTAGCGGAGTAAGAAGTATAATATTTGCCTCCAAAATGTAGCAGAGTGAAAGTATAAAATATAAAATGGAAATACTCCAATCAGGATAAAGTACAAGCACATCAAAATTGTACTGAAGTGCAGTTCTTGTACTTGAGTAAATGTACTGCTACAATCCATAACTCGATAGATGCTTCAGGCAGTTATAGCACAGGACTGGAATAAATCAGTAAATAATAAATAATAAATAAATCCCCACAGGAGCCCAATGAGCTGGTATTTTAAAAAAGCACTGACAGAAAGACTTTCAGACCAAATCAAGTAAGTAATTAAGTAAGTAAAGTGCACTTAATAGAAAAACGGTCATTAGGTGCTTCACAAATGAGCTTAAAATCTGTTTCTGGATCATCGTACTGTGTCACATCAGTAAGAGTGATCCTGAATGTAAAGAGGATGTAGATGTTTGGCAGCGTGCTCCTCCATCCTCGTTTCTGCAGAGTTAACATGGCTGATCTGCAGCGAGCGTCACATTAATCAGCGCTTCAGGCTTCACTGTTAAACTCCACTGAATATTACCGTTTGGTTGAGGAGCTCAGCGGAGTCAGAAAACGCTCAGCAGGCCCAGTTTATTTGTATTATTTATCCTGTATCTCAGAGCAACACTTTTTTTTTTTTTTGTCATTTTCCACGGCAGGTTGTGCAGAAGGTACCCAAGTGTGCCGTAATGACTGGAGAGCAGTTTCCGGCTAAATGGAAAAGCTTGTAATGTCTCTCCAGTTCAGCGTTAAAGTTTAATTACAAGTGTGGATAAAATAAAGGCAGCCACCATGAAGAGGGAGGCAGCGGCATGAAAAACCCACGAACACACTCAGAAAGATCCATTAGGGTCAACAGAGTAGACGAGAAAATTGATGTAATTTAAGGAGGCACTTTATTCTGAAAGATCATCAGTAATGACGGAGCAGTTAGGACGACTTTCTTCGACTTTAAATATCACTGAAATGATGTTCAGTCGTTTCCAATAATCCACCGAGCTCACACTGCTAATTACATGAACTTTAACATAATTCACGCGACGTAATCAGGAAGCAACATTAAAGGGTTTTTTCAGTCGATGCACACACGGTGATAATTACATGTGCTGCAGGAACTCATTTATTAACACACTGATAAACTCACAGTGTGTTTGCTCTTTGTACAGTTTTGATCTGAATCTGTTGATCGGATTTTAATTTACAGGCGTGTAAAGAAGTCGCTAACGATGCCGTCTGGAGGGATTCTTTACATAATGTGGTCAGACCCGATCTGAGCCTGTGGACTTGACTTGTGACGGTGTGCCGTGAGAGATTTCACAGGCTGCATCAGCGAGGTAGTGTGATCTAAAATAACAACGCTACGGCTGGTAAGCATGGCTGCGGTACAGCTTTATATATTCTATAATAAATATATAAATATATATGTTTTTAAGGCCTGTTAGCAGTGTTTTCTGTGGGAGAGAGTTACTCCTTTAGACTTTTTAAATGCACAAAAATGCTTTATAACACAATGAAGGAAAGGCAACAACCCAGAAAGCAGGATGTGACCTCTTTAATAGAATCCAGCAGGGATGATGTTTTATTTAGGTTTGCATCACCCTGGTTCCCTCAACTAAAAGCCTGTGAGATTCTTCCATTGGAGGAGTTAATCGACTTCAAGATGAGATGCAAACGTGTATCTTAGTTTGAGGACTCATTCCTGCAGCGCGTCATACTGTTACGATGTCAACGATGTCAGTGGCTCCATTACAAAATCATGTTGAACAGAGCATAAACAAGTAAACAAAGTGAAGTGTGTTTTCAGGTGTATTTCACCTTTAGGCTACAGTGCAGTGTGATCAATAATGTGTGTGTGTGGGACCTCCCAACAGATGGTGAGTCCTGCTACCTTTGAGCAGAGAGGGTGTGACAGAGAGGCGTTCACTGGAACACTGACTACAAATGTTAACTACCCTGTCAGCAATTTAATTATCACCTCCTGGATATGAATAACTCCTTTGTCTCCTGCTCCTGTTTTCATTCCTGCCCCTCGGATGGATCTTCAGCATAATGGAGTCTCATTTTCTGAGATACTCAGCGAAGGACGGAGGCACGAAGGAACGCTGATTGCACTTGTTTGTCATCCACACATCTCATGGTGTTTTCAGCCGAAGCTGCCATGAATGACACATGACGGAAGTTTCATTTATTTTTTAAGAGATGCTTTTAATTTTATATGCCGATATGAATTGATGGGTTTGCGTTCGACTGATCATTATAAGTTTACCTTAGGCAGCTGTTGAATTATTTTCGTGAATCTTAGATTTCCCTAATGGTTTTAAAAAGCCTAGCCGTCAGCTAGCAATTTCCAGCAAACAACACAGTGTGATACCACAAAAAACAGCAATTTGGAGTGATAGCACAGACGTCTGCAGCAGATTTCTGCAACATGCGTGCAGGTTATGATAAAGACCAGCAAGAAAAAGTTAAGATTTTACTGTGCGGGGGGTTTGTCAACAACATCCGTCCATCACAAGTGGACAGCTCGAGATGTTTGTTTCAACTGATCCAGCCATGGAACTAGTAATCACAATATCCCCAGACTCCCTCGACAAAAAGCACAATTTTAAGAATTGTTCAGTGAGAACGGTTCTTACAAACTATGCAAAACTTTGCTATGACAAATTCAAAATTATTCATGTCGTCTTGCAAATTTGGCATCACACATAAAACATTGTGGGGGTTTTTTTCTGCTTCTGTGTCTAAAGTGCTTCTCACCTGCTAACATATAGCAGCTGTTTGAACAACTAATTTCACCATTTACACTACATTTATTAAAGACGACAACATTTTATTGATGTAAACATGTCAGATTTTACAAATACAGTAAATATTAACCAATATAAGCTACTCCCCAAACTCCCTTTAAAAAACACTTAATTTTGTGAGTTGTTGAGTTAGGAGAAACTTTATAGACTTTGTGAAATGCGTTCTATGAAAAATTCTTAATTATTTCGGCCTTCTTGTAAATTCAGCAATAAATTCAATACATTCAGTTGTTTCTTTCCTTGTAAATAGTATCAGTTTGTTGCTGTACCATCCTGTCTGCTTCAACTACATTTATTAAAGAAGGCAACATTTTATTGACTGTAAACATGTCAAATTCTACAAAGTCCCCAGACTCCCTTCAAAAAAAACTCAATTTTATATTTTTTGAGTGAGAAGACATTTAATAAACTTTATGAAATGCTGTCTCTGACAAATTCTTAATCATTTGGCCCTTCTTGTTAATTCGGCAAATGTTACCTGAGGAATTTCTTTATCCGTGTAAAAAAACATTGCATCTATTTGTTCTTTACTTGGATATATAGCGAGGGGAAGTGTGATCTGATTAATTAATACCATGCTTTTAATGAGTTTCTTTAATCCCTGTTAATTAAAGATGGAACAAAACCATCATGTAGCAAGTCCAGTTATATTCAGTCTTTGTAAAAACAGCCTCATGTGCTGTGTCCTTGAGCTGCTCTCTTATATTAGTCTCCTTCAATATCAGGTGAAAGACATTTAATTAAATAAAACATGTCGTACTCTCAATATATCGATCAATCTTTCATTTCAGGGCTGAAAGGAGAGGACACAGGGAACAGAAACAGTGCTGAGGAAAGGTAAGAAGTGGACCATGCAATCCACTTTACCTCCAGGGCTCGGAGTCGCTCTAGCAGGGGATTGCTGTCCTTTGAA
>OMLP01022685.1:0-13700 GCA_900302685.1 Spondyliosoma cantharus | reverse complement strand
CTGATCCAGCTTCTTACTGTGAAAGCACACCAAGAGCAATAATGGAAATATGTCCAGAATACAACATTTTATCCCTGTAAAGGACTGATATGTTTTACCTTAAAAATGTATTACAATATTCTAAATAAAACAAATTGAGACTAAATACTCTGATTTAGATTAATTTTCCATTATGTGATGATGTTGCAGCCAAACTGACGACAGTCCCCAGTGTCCCTGTCACTACCTCAACAGACTTTACTGGTAGTGGTGGGAAGAGGAAACGCAAGATCCAGTTGGTGTCCAGCCACCGAGATGATCAGATCGCTCTGGTAAGGAGTGCCACATTCTCAGACTTCAAGCTCCCAGATGCCCTTGTTCATATGGGCTATTGCTTTAGATGACTGTCTGTGTTTGTTGATTTGCAGCCCCCACCTCCAGAGCTGGGCTACACCATTACTGTGAAGGACCTGGATGAAGAGAAAAAGGCTGCCATCAGTAAAATCCAGAAGGTCCTGGAGACACCTGGTGAGCAGAAGCAGCCACAAACAATAAACAATATAACTCGTCTTCTATTTAATCAGAATCAGAATCCTAAGAGTTGTGAGCTGTGCACACAGTGCCACGATACTACTATGCAACGAGTCCATACGTGGGTTAGGGTTACAAGGTAAAACCCACAGAGTCAGCTGTCCATTGAGTGATCTTCCAGGAGTGTTCAAACTTCATAATAAATTTATACTTCTAAAAATTAGATGATATTTCCATTTCTGCTTGTTTCTGAGATGATGTTGCTCCTTGTGGAGCGTCAGGACAATTGGTCTTGACTAGTCTCATAAAGCTGTTGCCTGGATAAGCCTCGACCCTGACCTCTATACTTTCTGTTAATTTTCCCTCTTGTAGCTCCAGAGCCAGAGAAGTCTGTTTCTCCCCCAGCCACCTCGTCCACCCAGCCCCCCTCCTCTACCAGCTCCACCACCACCCTGAGCAGCCTTCTAGCAGCTCCTCTGTCCACATCCTCCAGCTCAGTAATTCCAGTCATCAACCTGGACCCCAGTCCAGGCAGCGGTGTCAGCACAGCACCCGCAGCACCTGCAGCCTCCAACCCGCTTCTGGAGGCGCTGAAAATGAAGAGCACCAATCCTGCTAGCTCCGCACCTGCGGCTAACACAACTACAGGTATGACCGCTGAACTGAAGATGTTTCCACAGAAAGTTCTGAAGTCATCTTGCATTAATTTCCAGGAAATCTCAGATAGAGAGATGTGAAGTAGACTTTTGTTTCACAGCACTTACGACTCATTACTTTCACTCACAATGTTTTGAAATAGATTGCATTATTACAGCACTGTCCAATATTTCGTAACAGGTCTATGCTTCCATTAATGAAATGACCAAATAAAATGTGAAGACAACGCATATGAGCTGAAAATAGTGTGCCACAATAATTCATTTTAAGACAGAAGTGTTTAAACTACAGAATTAAAAGGCTGCAAATAACATTTGCAAAATCAAATTTTCACCCAAGTTTTTTTTGTTTACAATCTGATATTACAATGTTTTTGCTAACATTAAAAAAGAAACTAATAAATGCCTAGTATTCTCATTTTAAATAGTTAATAAAGTCAACATTAAGTTCAAAACTACACGATACTCTTTTTGTTTCCTTTTATTACATAATAAACGGGTCATAAAAAAAACACTGAACTCACCTAATTGTCAGTCTGTGTAACATTTTATACATCTTACATCCAGAACGTCCCAAATATCTCATAACGTTTTGATCCCATTCTTCTTTGATTCTGACATGTTTTTCTCTCCATAACTGGCTTGTTGTGTCTATAGTGTCTGCATCAAGTGGAACAGTGGAACAACCCAAGGGCTTAACCCTGAAGGTTTCGACTACAGTGGCCCCACAGCTCCCTCCTGCTGCCCAGCCTCAGTCGTCTTCTGCTGGGATGGAGCAGCCCTCCGCCTTCACTCAGGTGATGAGTCAGGTCTCTAGAGCTCCGAGCAGCACTCCACATGTAGCAGGAGCAAGTCTGTTTGGACTGACGAGCCAGATCGGCACCGCCACTGCTTCTTCAGCCTCTAACCTGGTCACTGCTACAGCTACTGCCCCATCCAGCAATTCAGTGTCAATCGGTAACACCAACCCTCTGTTGGCTTCAGGGTTCAAGCCCATCTTTGCTGTCACCACCACCACCACCAACTCTCCAGCTACATCAACCCCGGAGAGCAAACCCTCTGTCCAAAATTTTAAGTCAATTTTCGGAGACGCCACTTCAGCTGCTGCCTTTGGACAGCGTCCTTCCAGCACAACCACCAACCCCACCTCCACAGCTTCTTCAAGTAGTACAACCTCACTCTTTGGATCCACAGGCAGCACCACAGTTGCTCCACCTGCCTATCCTGGCAAGACCAACACCCCTACTGGCACAGCATCCGGAGGTTCCGTCACTGCCATGCAGCCCACAGCCCAGCCAGCTGTGACATCCCTATTTGGAAACTGGTCAGCACCATCCTCAACAAGTACCAGCTCAGCCACAGCGCACGCCCCTAATACAGGGAGCACATTTCAGTTTGGAGCCGCTAGCACCACTGCGTCAGCTGCAGCTCCTCCCGCTGCTGCTCCCGCTGCTGCTACCACAACTTCTAGCAACGGCGCATTCACATTTGGTGCCACACAGCTAGATCCTCAAGCAGCCAGCCAGAATATGTTCGCCTTTGGCCAGGCAGCAGCCAGCCAGAACACAACCACTTCTTCATTTGGAGGCTTTGCCATGGCCAGCACAGGCTCCACCACTGCTGCAGCCACCACCCAGTCTACTTTCACCTTTGGAAAGTCGTCATTTCCAACGCCAGCTGCGCAGTCAACATTTGGCTCGTCAGCAACACCGGCCCCAACGGCTCAGTCAACCTTTGGCTCGTCTGCAGCTCCGGCCACAATAGCTCAGTCAACATTTGGCTCGTCTGCAGCACCGGCCACAATAGCTCAGTCAACATTTGGCTCGTCTGCAGCACCAGTGCCAACTGCTCAGTCAACCTTTGGCTCGTCTGCAGCGCCGGCGCCAACTGCTCAGTCAACCTTTGGCTCGTCTGCAGGATCGGCGCCAACAGCTCAGTCAACATTCGGCTCGTCTGCAGCACCGGCACCAAAACCCTTCACCTTTGGAGGCGGTGGAGCATCAGCCACACCTGCCTCTAACCCGGCCCCTTTCGCTTTTGGGGCAGCTGCTGTCACCACAACTTCCAGCTTCGGGAGCACAGCTAAACCAGCATTTGGAGCCAGCTCCACAGGTTTTGCTTTTGGTGGCACCACCGCTCCGTCAGCTGCACCCTCAGCTGTGCCAAACTTTGGTGCTACAACTCAGACTCAGAGCTCTTCCTCAGCCACTTTCACATTCGGCAGTGCAGCTCCTCAGCCGGCTCCCTCTGGCCCTGCTCAGCCAGCACCTGGTGGATTTAACTTTGGTGCTGGTATGCCATGTCCCCAGTTTGGAACACCAGTCGCCAATAATCCTGCACCACAGATGGGAAGCTTCAACTTTGGAGCTGCTGCTACTGACAAATCAGCTTTTGGTAAGAAATGATGACAACTGTTTTGTTTGCCCTCACTCTAACCCAGAGTATTTCTATAGTATGATGTCTAAACAAGGCACAAACACAATTTTGGCTTTCAGTTATAAAATCTTGACATAGTAGGACATTTGCAGCCAGACAATCCCGGGGGCAACAGAGTTTGCTATTTACACAAAACCTGCATGTTCTATTAGACTTTTCTCTGATTTCCAAACACCTGTCAAGTCCTGGTGGGAGATTTTTGTCAGGGTCTCATTTTTATTCTGGTTTCACGCAAGAAAAGTGAGAGCCATTTACGATTCCCTTGGTTTGAAAGCTATTTTAATGTTACTTCAAAAACAAACAAACTAGAATTCAGTGGCCTAGCCCCAATTCTTATTTTAGTTTTAATCAAGTTGTGTACTGGTTTCTCTGCAGGGACGTCTACCCCATCCTTTGGCCAGAGTGCTCCTGCAGGACCAATTCCCTTTGGAAGTCCTGGCACTCCAGTCCAAGGCTTCAATGCTGTTCCTTTTGGTAAGTTATTAATGCTGTTTTTTGATCTTTGAGTGTTTATCCACTGTAAAAGAAAAGTTGTCGATGAGTAGTAGTCATTAGACGAAGAGGTGAAGAATCCAGGGCTCAAGATGTTTTTTTTTTTTTTTACTAGTACCATGGGTGCTCGCTACTGAAAATGTAGGAATATCACTTCAATTGTCATGCAAAGCAAAACATTCTTTAACCCTATTACTGATTAAGCCTTTGGTAATAATAAGAAAATTCACAGAAATTACAATTTTCTATTGTATTTAAATGGAAAAAGTTGCAAAGTGAATTTCTGCTTTAAGACAGTATACTGTGTTTAAATATTGTTACAATTATTGTGCTTTGGGATATATGATGAGAGGAGGATCTGCTGTTTTTTTTAAATCTTTTTATAGTAATATGTATTAGTCCATTATAGGATTCCTTGAGATGCGGACTCTATCAAACAAAAACATTTAACAACATTTGAACTATTTTTCAACTGGCCCACTGAATTCTGCACCGTTTTTCTCCCTTATTTTTATTGATTCAACACTAGAGAAGGAGTCTTAATCGCTCACAAAGCAGACAAGACTCTGGCACCGCTTACTACGTCTAAGATGAAGAAATTAAATGAAATGTAAATGGCACGTCCTAACATGTTCTGTGCATTTTTTTTTATATCAGGGACTCCGTCGACTCCCTCCTTCTCGATTGGAGCCGGGTCAAAGCCGTCTGGAGCACGGCAGAGGCTTCAGGCGCGGAGGCAACACAACAGGAAGAAGTAACCTGTCCAGCACTGCATTTCAGAGGACTTCAGCTGTTGCTGCTATGGCTAATCTGGCTAACGTTGCTCTCTACTAAGCCCAACTTCCCCCACCCAGGCCACCACATTGCCCTCTGCTTCCTGCCCCTGTGGGTTGTGCTGGCCCGAAACATTGTGTTTGCAGAGGAGTTCGAAAGAGCACACCAGCTTGCTGAGTTCATGCTGCCTGGATGACTACATGACCCAGTGAGGGAATGTAGCAGTGAGGAGACAGGATCCATAGCAATGCACTATACTTGAAGAGGGAGAAGAGACAGTCGAATAGTTTCATTCTGAACAAAAGCATATCCAAAGTTCTCTTTCCTTTACAGTGGACACTCCCATTGGTTTGTCTCAAGGAGAAAGTTGAGTCTGGCAAAGACGTGGACCCTCGGCTCAAACATTTATTTTTTTACATGAAGAGCTCGCTGGTTTGTATGTTACCGAATATTTGAGTACATTATCTGAATGTGTCTGAATAGGGGGAAGTGCACAGTTGATTCAGATAAGGTACACAACGTGGCAGTGCGTTTGTAAAGTAATGAGACGTTAGCATTTTAAATTATTTTTTTAATTGGCTCTCTAAATGAATGATGTGTTTCTGCACTTAAAGGGCAACTTTAGTCTTAATGTAGGTTGTGCAGACCCTTATGTTCTTGTTTCATACTCTGTCATTGCAAGCATTCCCAGAGTCCTCCTGTGGACGGCCTTTTTTTGATAGATTGCCAACACTGATGTAATTAGCAGGTCAGTATTTAGTTAGGATGACTGCTCTTGACTCGTGCTGACAGCCAAAGCCAATTCTTCAACTTCATGCCTGTGAAAAGAATCTGTGATCTTTATCTCATCTGTAATTCCTGAGATGTGTTTGTTTGTGCCAGACTACCTCTCTTTATTCCAGGCACTGAATCCGTGTTCATCCACTGAAAGATCAAGAAGATCAATTAGATTTTACCTTTAACTACTGTTATTACAGATTTACCTTAATAAATGGTGAGTCTTTGAACATCTGCACAGCAACACATTATCCCCACCTCTGAAATATCACTATTTCAATAGATTTACTAGAAATACAGTCTGATTAGAAACCCATATCTGCTTGTTAATAACAGTTGCAGTCACTATGTTGCAGGGATTTTTGTAGTCTCCAAGGTCTTTTGTCAAGGAAAGATGACAATAAATCTGTTTAAGTTGGCAGTCAGTTATTTTAACACAATGATTTCTGTCCTCGGTAATAATCACTGCTTGTGAAAAGTGAGCAAGTATCTGGATCAGTTTTTGATGGTTAATTTTGAATTAATAAAAAGTGAATTTTGGATTTGCGATGTTCCAACAAAAACACATTCAACTCGTCAAGGTCCTTTTCCTCTACTTCTTTCCCATAAGACCTTAAACCCTGTTCAGAATTAGTAGGTAGTCTGAGTTTGAGGCACAGCTCATCTCATTTGTATTGTTGTATCTCGTGTTTTTTCCTGTTTAGATAACGCATATTTTTGAATAGTGAGCACACAGGCATTACGAGTTCTGTTAATTTTTTGACAGAAAATATATCTGAATTTACTTTGATTATATAATAATTAGCCATTTGTTTTTGTTTTTTAATTACAAAATTCACAGATTCCAGCGTCTCAAATAAGACAAATTGATGTTTTTCTTTTTCGCATTGTATGAAAAGGGGTGAAGAAGGCAAGTAATTGAGGGTCAACTTCTCTAATTATAGCAGGCATTTTTCACAATTTTATTGACAAAACAATAGATTAATCGTGAAATTAAAGCAGATTTATCGATAATTAAATAATGTGCTACCTTTGTACGTTCATATGGGGGGGAAAACAGAAAACATTTCTAAAGAGGTTAAGAGCTATAATGCAATTGAGTGAACACAAATTCAGGTGATTTAAAGGGGCACTTTGTAGTTTTGGAGAGGAAATTCAAAGTCAGAATGTCAATATTTACAATATTAATAAGGTGATAATACAAAAATATTTTATATATTGATTCCTTAACTGAATAAACAAGTTGTTCTCAGAGGAAAATATGGTCCCCAGAACAGTGTTTGAAACTAGAAAGGTGGCAGGGTCCACCACATATAAAGTAAAAGTACGAAATTGAGTAGTGCTTTAAGGTCAGTAAGTATATTCAGTCATGAAAACAAAACGTGTTTATTTAGTTTGTTTGGGTATAAAACAAAAAATCGGTAAATGAAGATGTTCCTCTTCTGATTAAAATGTCTTCACTAAAAGTGCTATGCAGTTACTGCTGGTCGATGACCTTTGACCTCTCCACAGTCCTTTATGACTGACTTGGTCTGATGGTCACAGACTGCTTGGTGGCTTTCTGGTGTTCAGTCAGTCCCTTGTCCATGAAACTTTGCTGTTTCCTCATACATGAGAAACTAGCGAGCAGACATCAAGTCAAGATAAAGTTTTAAACTACTATTTACTTACTACGATAGTGTGCGGCTCCAGTCCTGTAGGTGGCGGTAAGGGCGGTTATCTCGGTTTGCCGTATAATTAAAGCGAAGAAGAAGGAAAAGGTCGCGAAGAAGATTCGGACGCATGCGCATTGCCCCCAGCAGTGAGTAACAGCCCAGTTGACGGTAGCGGTGTAAAGTACGTGGCAGAAAGCTTTCGATATGGAGTTAGTCGCACTGGTCGCCCTCACCGTGTTACTGGGTGCACTGGTTGTTCTGGTTGCATTAGCGGTGGGCAGACGGAAAGAAGAAATACGGGAGGAAATAGAGAAAGCAGCAGAGTTTGCCGGTAAGAGCCACACTAGCTAACGTAACTCTATCCGAAGCGTTGACTGAGGGGAGGGCGGTGAGTCACCAACTGTCTGTGCTCTTTGACACACGCGTTGCTTCTGCTGTGTTCATTCATACGAGAGCGAGCAGGAGAGCAGTGTGTGTGTGTGTGTGTGTGTGTGTGTGTGTGTGTGTGGTACAGCACGTCCACTATCACACTCGGACGTTATGAAGCGAGGAATGAAAGCTAATGCAACTTTGAGCGACTGTCGTGTGTCGATGGCTCCCAACCAACTGCTCCATGTGACCCACTGGTCGTGGGATGACTGCTGCCTGTTCATTAAGCAAACATAGATAATCGTTCCTTTGTCGCGAATCGTCTTCTTAAGTTGAAGGCTAATTACACTACAGAAAAACCTATCCATTTTTAATATAAGAAAATGCAGAGGGGATTTTTAGAGAAAGAAAATATAGCAGAAAATATAAGTACCTTGAAATTGGACTAAAGGACAGTCCTTGAGTTAATTGTACTTTTATTTATCTTATTTCATCACTCATTGTTTGAAATTTTGACAAAAAGATATTCAGGTTTACTGCAAACAAATATGGGTCCCAAATATCGTTCTTCAGTCTCCGTGCTTTCTAATAATCAGTGTTTTGTATCGACCCTAAAAAGGCAAAATCAGTTGTCCCCTACAAATATAAAAAAAACATTATAGAGTCTCAGCTTAGTGCGTTGACTGCAACCTGTGTTTGTCTGTGTTGTTATTATTCAAATGTAAAATTACACCCTTGCAGGTACCAGATTTTGGTGGCTTGTCCCGAGATTGGGGAGTAAAAAATTGTAATGTCGACCGTTATACACACATTTTTTGCAAAGATAAAAAATTCTTGTAACAAATGGAGGTAATGATTGCTGGATGTTGTATAGTTTAACACAACACTTTACTGTCCAAATGACATCAGAGCATTGATAAAGTAAACTTAATTGGGAATGTAATACTTCCAAATTACCTCAAGCATCTTTTTCTTCATTATGATCTATCCAACAGAACTTTTTATATTGCCTTGTATAGGACAGCACATAGGCTGATACCAAGATATACTTAATAGGCCAGTCTTGGCCAGCCAATATATCGGTCGGGCCCATGTAAAATAGCCATAAGCTATCAGAAAGCAAAACAGGTATTGAGTTAAAAAGAAACGATGGATCAATTAATTATTGTTTAATATGTGTGAATTAAATGTACAGAAGTTTACACTGCAAAAGTTAATGTATACATAATGAAACATAGTAAAAATATTGAAATCTGCCACCCCTATTGTCCTGTGCATCAGAGACCTTCTACAGCAATGACAAATACAGAATCTTAGAGACTTTAGTTAGTCTTGGACATGATTTGCCTCTGCTCCAGTTTCTTAAATTCAAATGTTCTTCAGTGACAGTGTGTATTGTCTCTCAGCTGAAGGCAGTGTTGCAAAGGGCCCTGCATCCAAAAAACCGAAGCAGGAGAAGCAGCGCAGCCGCAAGGACAAAGTCTCACAGCACACGTTCAGCCATCCACTGTTGGCAGCCTCCCTGAAGGTAAACTAAGAAACACAATGAGAATCAATACATCTGCTTTGTGAGAGCTGAGGACTGCTGTTGTTAAGAGCACATTTACACTTTAGATGGCAAAAAATTTTGCCTCACTTTAGGCTCTTTCTCTAACATCCATTCAGCATGTGTGTATGTATTTCCATGTACTTTTCAGAACCACAGTGGGAACGTGACATGCCTTGATTTCAGCAGTAACGGGAAGTACCTTGCGTCATGCGCTGACGACCGCACTGTCCGGATCTGGAGCACGAAAGACTTTCTGGAGCGGGAACATAAGTGTCTGAGGGCCAATGTTGAACTGGATCACGCCACACTGGTCCGCTTCAGCCCAGACTCCAGGTCTCTTCTTCTCTACTACTGAACAGGCCCTCACTGACATAAAGCATTCTGACTTCCCCAATGAAACTTTGAGTCTCAGTTTAAGTGTAACTAAGACTAACTTGAAGCAGTACTAAGAGATAAAGGATATATTTGCCCTTTGTATTTTGATTGTATTTGTAAGTGAATGTGCCCACAGCTATGATAACCCAATTTCCCTTCAGTGATAATACAGTTATCTACCTATCTACTTATCTATCTATCTATCTATGTATCTTAAAGTAAGGACAGACTGACCTAATTTGACAAAAATTTGGAAATAGCAACACATTAGCTTTTAACCTCCACACTCAGAGCAATTTTAGCTATGAACCATTACTTTTTGATATTGATCAATGTCTATATTTCTCTGATTACTGGTGTGTGCTATACATCTTAAAAACAGTTTGTTTGTCAAGACAAAATGGCTTTGGTTAATCGCAAGGTCATTTTCTTGGATTCGGGCACATGAAAGTCTCACCTCGTCCTTCACTGACTCTCACCTTTTTGCGGCAGGGCATTTATCACCTGGTTGGCAAATGGAGATACTATTCGAATCTTCAAAATGATGAAAAAGGAGGATGGCACTTTAAGCTTTAAAGCGGCTGCTGAAGACTTTCCACAGAAACACAAGGCCTCCATCCTCAACATTGGCATTGCAGAGACGGGTACAGAACACACAATCTCATAGAGTCTAGCATGAATTCTTACTTGTAGCTTTTTTTTTTTTTATTGATACTGTATGTTTAAACGAGTAATTGACAAGGATACAGGCGTTTTTTGGGTGGATGCTACCAGCAACACATAGAAACACACTACAGATTTAATTGATTCATCGCTCTGAATGATACCTCTGCAATCATTGCTTGCCCGCTGTGAGTATGAGGCTTTGAACAATCGTAGCAGCCTTGAGGTGTGTATTTTAAAAATTGCAAACAAGAAAAACAAGATGTCTTTGAACTGAGTTCCTGTCTGGCTAAATCCCAAAGTGAATCACATGAGCAGAATTAATGTAAATATCTTCTCTTGTTATCTTTATTAGCCATTATTAATTGTCTTCTAAAACCAGTTTGTGTGATGATCGACAGGCTGATTCTGTTTCTCTTCTCCACAGGCAAGTTCATCATGAGTGCCTCAACTGACACCACCATTCTAGTCTGGGACTTGAAAGGAGAGGTACTTGCCTCTATCAACACTAACCAGATAACCAATTCTTATGCTGCCATCTCCCCATGTGGCAGGTCAGTACCACTCCTCCATCACCACAAATCTTCCACTTTAGGGTTAAGGTCAGATTGATTGATCGTATTTTACAACAATGAATCAAAGTAGCTGTAATGTTCCTTTTATGACCGTAATCAATAATAGGGGATTTAATGTCTTTAAAATGAAAAGCGGTATCTACAACATGATGCATTTTAAGACACTGTGGGTTTTGCCCTCTTGAGTATCAGCCAGATGTTTAATCAGATATGTTGATGGATCTATGTTGATCTTCGAACTGTTCGATTATTTTATCCAACATACATTCTGAAGGTTGTCAAGCCGTTTATGCTGTCTTTACATTTTGCTTAAAAGTAAAATATCCCTTTTATTTTTCAGCCCAAAAGTCCAAGTATTGTAGTCATTACTCTTCAAAATAATGGCTTCGTTATAGTAAAGGCCATCGTAGCATTTCCAGTTATTTTTTTAACATATTGTATTAAGCAGCCTCACCACTCAGTAAAAAAACGTATCTAAAAACATAAAAAGAAACGACAAAGTCTTTTGTATGTAATTGTGTGTGCACGCTTTGTTTCCCTGTGCTCAGGTTTGTTGCCTCATGTGGCTTCACTCCAGACGTGAAGGTGTGGGAGGTTTGCTTCGGGAAGGGAGGAGAGTTTAAAGAGGTGGTCAGAGCTTTTGACCTGAAGGGCCACTCTGCAGGAGTACATGCATTCGCCTTTTCCAATGACTCTCACAGGTAACGGAGGCTTTTCTGATTCAAATACAAAGCTAAACAGGTGGTTAACACTATTGTAGCTGTCCTGAAGGTCTGAAAACAGGAGGAAACAAAATGAAAAAAATACATTCGCCTTGAAATTATTATGTCACAACAAACACCAAAGTGTAACGGCCATATGTTTTGGTGTACTGGGGTTATTTGTAGCCTCCAGTGGTTGCCTGGCAGTATTAGTGATGACAAGACTCCAGAAAGTTACGGCCCTTGGCCAAGAAATGGTTAGAGTGCAAAACTGTCTAGTAGTCATTTTACTATGTTACACTTCTATGGAATTATATTCTTATATTTCTTTTAACTTATCAGAATGGTGACTGTCTCCAAAGACGGCACGTGGAAGTTGTGGAATACAGATGTGGAGTACAAGAAGCAGCAGGATCCATACCTCCTGAAAACAGTCCCTTGTACATCATCCGAGGGTAGTCGGGTTGCCTTGTCTCCAGATGGCCGAGTAGTGGCCATCAGTGATGGCTGTAACATAGCCATGTTCAACGCTGCCAGCGGCGAGCTGGAGGAGGAGTTGCAAGGCATCCACAGCGAGGAGATCACTGACCTTAGATTTGATGTTAATGGACGCTACTTGGTGTGCAGCGGCGACAAGGCTATCCGAGTGTTTCACAACGCCCCGGGCTACCGGGCAGCCATCAGAGACATGCAGGACATGCTGAAGAAGGCCCAGAATGAGGGCATGAAGCAGAGACTGCAGCAGCAAATCAAAGAGGCTCAGAGCACCCTGGACACTGTGCTGGCTGGTCCCATCGACTAAAAGAGTGCCAAGAAACTACACTCTGATTGTGATGTCTGACTCTTGACTGATGATCTTTTTTGCAACCTCAGCTCTCTCTCTGCCACTAAATCTGGTCTGGAGTAATGAAATCTGCATGCAGTTTTAATAAAGAATCTTTTTATGCAAAGATGAGGGTTTGATTTCCGAAGTTTTTATTAGTGCTGCTTCATATTAAGGCATATCTCATGTGATCTCTGTTGTGGTTGTTTTATAGTTGGCTTCTGCAGCTTTAAATAGATACTTCATTGAGCCCAAGGGAAATTTAGATTCAGAAAACTATTGTCCCTGACTGGGAGTCAAACATGTGCCTTTTAAAATGTGTTTTGTTTATTGTGATTTGGCGTTTAAATGTTCTAACTAGAAGTGTGTTTTCACAGTCGTCTACTGAAGAGGGAAACAGCTGAACATGTGTATGTAATAGCCGATTTGTCATGATACAACTTGCGCAGAAGACAATTTTGTGCTAGTAAGACACACAAGTTTGATGTGGACACTTGGGTTAGGGCTACACTGAGAAGCGACTTTAATAAATGTAACACCATCTCTGCAACTGAATTGTAAAGCACAACATATTACCCTCATTTAAAGGGATTTTCCAATGAGACAATGAGTTAATACAATTTTAATAACTTTTGAGATAAAACTGTTTGAGAAACCTTATCAGAAACAAATCATTCCAAAAGTATTTTGTGTCTTAAAAATGTCTGGGGGGGATAGTTAAGTCTAAATTCACTTTAGTTTTCCCCATGACCATTAAAATGTTGTGTATACAGTGCTGTTACATGTACTGATTAATTTAGGGAGTGGGAAAGTATCCCGCATCCCAGAGGGTCTGGGACCCATGTCCCTTCTCCCACGGGAAAACGGGTATTCACGCTCCATCCACCCTTCACCTCTTTGGTCCTGAAAGGGGCGCTGGGGATAATTCTTCCGGCCACGCCGTTGAACCAGGGTCCATTCGCCGTATTCGTCCCCCATGGAGACAAGTATTTATTTGATAATCTATAAAATAATGTTTTTTTAACCAAAGGGAATATATTTATTGTTTTAAAATGGAAAAAAATGACTTGAATGAATAATTAACTAAGGAAGGTGTGTCCTGTGTTGCAACGTTTCGACGTAAAAATAGTCTTCATCAGGCTTATTTTGAAACACTGAAAACTTGACTGCTGGGACTGGCTGGATGATTGCAGTTTGAGAGACAGGACAGAAGGAAGCTGTTTTCTTCCCTTTATATACTCTCTGCCTGGCCTGTGGGTCAGACCTACCTCCTGGAGTACCTCCCATCTTTTTCCAAGGCAAGTTGTTTCCACCCCCTAAACCTCACAAAATTAGGATGAAGGCC
>OMLP01022684.1:0-21417 GCA_900302685.1 Spondyliosoma cantharus | reverse complement strand
TCTCCCAGGTGAATTTGCATTCTCCTTTCCCTGCATGTTAAATCGTGTTTGCATTGGCGCAGCCTCGACGCCGTTTCCCCTTTTTTATGAGCGATCAGTCTGAGGAAACGATGACGGAGAGCCGGTCTGACTGCAGACAGTTACGCTGACGGACACGCTGCTGCTGTCAGGGAGGGAACACGCAGTGAGCAGCAGATTAAAGTCGTGATTGTGTTTTGATGGCGTGGGAGACGTTTAGTGGAGTCACCGAGGCCGTTGTTGAATTCAGAAACTTTTCAGCTCACAAGATGTTTTGTTAGGGATCGCAAAGATGTTCAAGTGACACATTTTTTGCCCACTCGAGGTCATAAAGTGTTTAAAAACAACCGGACGTATAAAGATTTTACGTTTGACGTCACAGTGTCTCACAGACGGACAGAAAATAAGATGGATGGGGCAATATATCGATATTATATAAGTTGCAATTGCTATATTGTTAGCTAAAGGTACAGAAGTGCTTTTGATATAGTCGTGCTTTGTGCAGGATGAATCATCAGCATTTCTTACTGTTTTACAGAAAGTTACAAACTTTAAGATACTTTGAAGAACCTGACAAAATGGCTTTTTTGACAGTGCAGGGCCTGATTCTGGTGTATAGGTGAGATATACGGAGCAAGACCACGTCTACAAGACTTTCTATACGTTGAAAGAACATTTAAACATCCGTTTTGACTTGTTGGGAACTTCAGCCGACATTGGAGCAACTTTGAAGTCGTGTTTGTGTCAATCTGATGAATTTAAGACCGAGATTCACTCTTTAAGCTACATTCTGGTCTCCAACAAACACCTGAGAGAAATATTTGGACTGACGTGATGTTTCTAATTTAAAACCTGAAATTGATGCGCTTTATGGATTATTTGTTAGGAAACGATTGACAGAACCGCCTCAGAATCGAGCTTCAGATCCATGTTTTTAATCACAGAAGTAGGAGAATTAGTTTTTGATGAACCCAAAGAGGTTTTTTTCTTCATCACGAGTATGAATATTGACACATTTCACTTGGGTGATGTTTGTACTTGCACTCTGAGAGTCAGCTGAACCAAAACATTAAAGGTTGAGCCGTAAAACCGAACAGTAATCTCAGTAGATCTGAGAGCCGCTGCCGGGTCAGACAATAATCTCTCAGAGTTCATCTCCACAACTGACCTCTCTGACTTTGTACATAATAATCCGACACATTTTAAATATTATCATTTATTATTATTATTATCAGTTTTAAAGCTTTCAGAGCCGCCTGTAGATATCAGTAATGATCCTGTGAGGTTGGAATATGTTAAACTCTTCAGGTCTCAGAGATCAACTCTATTATTTACATGAGCTTCTGGCTGCATGTTGATGAAACGTCCTCAAAAACACAGAAAATGTTGCTGAAGTTCAACAGCTGCGGCTTTTGTTTCTCTGACATGTGATTAATTGAGATTTGGAAGTTATCAAAACTTCATAGTTTGCAGTTTAAATGCTTCTTCCAAGCTAACTGGTCAAGAGGAAGTTTTCAGCTGCAGGAAAGTGGAAAGTGGCCATTTTCACAAGCTAACGTCAGTAAATCTCAGGCAGCTGAAATCAGGTTCTACATATTTATTACTCGTCTGGAAGACAGATTTATTTTCCGCTGCCTGAGCCATAGATTGGACTGATTGCATTTGGGTAAATATGATTTTTCATAACTAATCCTTATGATGGATTTAGCCTTTCACCGTCTGGACTGGATTAATATGTCCTGTCCATCTAATCCTGTTTGATTTAGTCTGCCTGGCACGGCGAGGAGTTGATGGGAGGAGGAGGAAGGGTGTATGTGTGTGTGTGCACGATTATTTTCTAGCTTAACATTTTTTGCACCATTACACTTGAAATGGGACCTCGCAACTCCCACTGACGCACTGAACTGAACAAAGACGGGAAAGTTTAGTTGCAGAATTGTGTGCAAGCTTTTGTATCTTGCAGTTTTCAGGACTTTGTGTAAAATGGAATGATACATGAATAAAACACTTGGAATATAATTAATGTATGGATCCATCAGGCTAATTAAATATCTTAAGATGTCATCAAATGTTGTGGTACTTTCTAATAAAGTTTGTCATACACATCACATTTCTGTGGTATTGTAGTTCTTATTGTTTTGGGTGTAGCGCTGCCCCTACAGAGTTTTGACATCATCGGGTTCTGGCGCTGTTCCTGGGAGCTTGGCGCTGATCTTGTCACAGGATTTGTGATTGGTCTCACAGGGACGGTAAACAATTAGACGTCCTATATTGTTATAATTCTATTTGATTTAGCTGCTTTGTGTTGCGACGCCACCCTCAGCCACGTCCCCGGCCATGGCTGCAAAAACACAGACAGAGCCGTGAGCGATGCCACAAGGATCTAAAAAGGGAAAATCTGGATGCAGCACCAGAGAATTAAACTGTTGATTTCTAATAGCTGCTCAGTGATGCATGAAGCCAAAAAATGATTGACTTCCTCTGTGTTAGATAACTCAGATCTTCTGCATAACTTCTGTATTGTGCGGCCTCCATCAGAGACGGCAAACTTCGGCTAACTGCCTGTTTAGTGCCCTAACACAAATTCTGTTGGTGACACGAGACGTTTCGCGAGGGTTGTGACGCTCCAAAGAGAATCTCTTGTATTTTACAGCCGCTTATTTCACAATGTTAGCTTTTAGGGGAAAGTATTTTTGGGTCCTATGACGTCGTGATTACACAGTTTCGCCTCCGTGCCGAATTGGCTTCAGGAGCTGTTGTGTGTCTGCTCAGGCCTGTGAAGCTGACCAATCAGAGCAGACTAGACTTTTTGGGAGGAGGGGCCTTAGAGAGTCAAACTTTATTGATGTTCGTATTCAATTCCAGTGAGATGTTCAACTTCTGCTATGTACTGTGGTACATTTATTATGAAGTTATAAGAATACTTGACTCACTATATTTTTATTTAACAGGACAAAAGAATCAGAGGATGTCGGTTGTTCTCACAGTTGTTGTGTGATATAAAATATTCAATGTGCCTGTTTTTGTGATTGTCGTGCATCACGTAGGCAGAACGTCTCCACTGATATGAAGGCTGAGTATTAAAATTTGACAGCGCTGAGACGATCCAGACACAAAGACGGACCGCGGAGTTCATAATGAGAATATTGACAACGAGAGTGAAAAGAATGAACTCTGAGTAAATGCTGGAACAGAAGCCAAGAAAGGAGGCGAGAGTTTTTTGGCTTCGAGTCAAATCGACTACCGCTGAACTCCCCTCTGTGTGTGTGTGTCTGTGTCTTTGTTTATGTATGTGTGTGTGTGTGTGTGTGTGTGTGTGTGTGAGTGTGAGTGTGAGCACGGTGGAGGCAGCCTGCCATGCCTCAGCGTGTTAATTATGTAAATTGGTCATTAGGAACCCTTATGGGGGCTGGGATGAAACTGCCCAAATACAACAAACACACACACACACCACACACACACACACACACACACACACACACACACACACACGTGCAAATGGCTGCACATGTTAAGTGGGGGAACCAGGAAGAAAATGAGGGCAGTGGAAAAGAAGGAGAACTTTTTTACTTCTTTACCTTTTTGAGCAAATCACTTCATCAATAAACTGTCGGTGTGGACGACTCAGATCTGGCGAATGAAAGCAAAATAGTTTCCACATGCCGCCGAATCACCTGAATCAATAATATTAGAAGCTCATTTTTATTTTAAAAAAAACTTGGCTTTGTTTCTAAACGGAGAATCATCGGCGTCAGTTTCTCCGCTTTGTCTCTGCTTTCATTTAACGCCTCAGTGAAATACGACACATTCACATTCAGCGCAGACGTCGCCGATTCTAAATTGTGTTTATGCCAGATTTAAAAATACAAAATGAGCAGTGGAAAAGTGTAAAGATAGAGCCGGTGCTGCTGTTCAGAGTCAGAAACTTTGCTCATAGAAAAAACACGAGACTCTTCACTGTCGTGTTGACACGTCGAACTTCAGGTGTGCAAATCTGTCCTGTTTTTAGAAACTTCCCTTCACCCGACATGCTTTCTGAAAACTAGAGCCCGACTCATACTGCATTTAGATGTTAATGTTGATGTATAAGAAATGTAATAGAGGCAGTTTTAATAAATGATAATAATAAACAGTAAAATTCACTGGGAATTCAATAAGTAAACGTTAAACATCTTTTTTTTCTGAATTTTGCTGTTTTGATTTTGATTATTTGTTTGTATAACAGTATTATAGGAGTGCAATGTTAGATCACCTACATTACCCACAATGCAACTTAGCCATTGAGTGACATCACTGGATGCAATATCAGATTACATGCAGCTTCCTCTGGAGCCCAAAAAGGCTTCATACTACTTTTTCTCATATACAGTTGTACTCCAGTAACACACTTTAATGTATAAAATTGGTGGAGTTACCCTTTAATATAAAGTTAACAGTTTGTGTATACATTTGTTGTTTGACAAGAAGAAGTCGTACTACACAACAAACCCTGACACAGAAACTTCATTAACTTTGTGGATCTTTGTGACTTCACATTTTAAGAAAAGCTTCCTTAAGCTTTTTTTTTTGTTTTTTGGACACATCGGCTCAGTGAACTCAGTATTAGGAGGCTGTGTGAAGTAATTAGCCCCCTGCTGATTCCAGCGCTAAAACTCTGTCTTGATGAATGGATCTGTCAGCGATCAGTGCAGGACTGCAGTCACCTAGCCCAGCGCTCGACATCGACGCACAGATATGAAACTGAGGCTGTTTGTGATGCGATGATCTTCACTCGCTTGGGCTTTTTTTGAGGACAGTTATTAATATGTTTACCTCACTAGCCCCTCGAATCTGTAACTTTTAGGCATGTTTGTTAGGAGAAAGAGAAATGAGAAAGAATGTAGGGCTGTCATTTTGTTTACTTGACAAATCAAATCAATCAAAACTTTCTGTTTTTTTTGTTATTTCCAGTGTTTCCTGATTGACATGCCTGGGTTGTAGCCCCCCCCTTCTTCCCCCTTTCTGCTCTGTCTTGCCTTGAGAAAGCTTCGGCGTGGGTGGCTTCCATCTCTCAGCCTCATTAAAAAGATTGTTTGTACATAATGTTCAGATTGAGAGGAGATCTGGAGCAAAACAGACAAACAACTGACCAGATTGCCATGAATTTTAATATGGATTTTTATGATTTCATTGACCTCCGCTGGCATCCTGCCCAATTTTCTCTTTTGTACTCGGTAAATATCAAAATATAATGAACGAAAGTTGTTCAGCTCAAATGTTCATGCTCCCCAGAGGACACTTTATTAGCATTCCTCTAAAAGCTACCAAAGGTCAGGTTTGTCCAGTAGATATATCCGGAAATAGAAGTCAGGTTTCTGTGATGATGCTGGGCACATTCACACTCCCCAGAGGATGAACCTCATCCATTGTGTTAACCCTATTAGTGTCTCTCTCGGTCCACCAACTGACCAGATGTCAGGCTTGTACGTTAGCTTGATCTAATAGTCAGGAGGCCGGAGCACATTCACGCTCCCCAGTGGATGAGCTCATTAACTTAATGATCCTCCCGATGCACCAAACGTAGAACAAATTCTGCATTTTTACATCGATTGGGCAACACATTTCTGCCTCTTCTGTAATTTTCCAAAGTTTAGTTAACATTCATCCTCCCCAGTGGATGAACCTTAACGATTGTGTTGACTTCTTGACATTAGCTCTAGTTTTCGGTTGAGTTCTTTGTAGCCACAAGAGTCTCTCTACCTCCCTTTCCTTCAGTGCATTGTTGTCCTCCCTCTTTACTTTTTTCTCAAAGTGCCTCCATGGATTTGTTGTTTTTTGAGTTGAAGCCGTCGCATTGTTGTCATTAAATTGCTGTCAGTTTGGGGAGGGCATCACCTGGGATTCTTGGATTCTTGGATTCTCCACGCGTCACATCAATCTGCACGTCAATCAGTGACAGGAATGTATTGTTTTTATTTTGACGGACAGACCAGACGAACAATTGGAGGAAAAATATGATTAATTTTTTTTGAACGTCCAAGTTTTGTCCCATCTCGTCTTGTCAACGACAAACAAAGCAAACATTTCGCCCTAGATTTTATTTTGAAATATCTTTTTTTTAGCTTGTCAACGTCTCGTCTTCATCATGGGCGAAAAGGTCTCTGTCGATTGTTTCTCGTCATAGTTCCTGACTCATAGTTATCCGGCAGTACATTGCCTTGGAACATGCCGATTAATGTTATTCGCTTCACCTGTGAGTGAGTTTTAAGTCGTGGACGATCAGAGTATGAGACGATGAAAAACAAAGTGAAGGTTTACTCTCCTCTCATGTCGACTTTCGCCAACATTTGTCCATCCGTCAGCCTTCTATCACTCTCACCTTTTCTCCGTCAGTTATCCCGTCTCTTCTTCCTTTTAGGTATTTATTGCTCTCTGTCTCTCGTTCCATCTGTCTCTTCCTCCCCTGCTGTCAGACGACTTAAGTGATAAGAAATGGCAGCCGTATCAGTCGAACAGACTGTGTGCGTGTGTGCGTCTGCTCGAGTGTGTGTTGGCTGAGTTGTCATCTCTCGCTGTCATTTTGTCATCGTTATTCTCAGACGGATCGTCTGGAATCCCCGTAGAGCTTAGTCACACACACACACACAGACACACACTGATCTTTCTGTGTTTCGTCGCGGTGAACTGACGGACGGGGAGAAAGAGACAAAAACAAAGAGACAAAACGCTCACAACGGAGACATTCTTGATGTCAGATTTGTCAAACAGCAGTTTAACGAAGAGAAAAGACCCTGCTGAGTCTCCGACAGGCTCTGTGAAACAAGCTGTAACCTTTGACCCCTCAGATGTTGTTTCACTCTTTTTAAAAACTCCCTTTAACAAACTGAACTTAAACATGAAAACAGTTCATAACCTCAATCTCTCTGCATCCAGGAGGAAAATTACCACCGGCGTCTTTTTGAAGTTATTTTGAAGTTCAACAGTGCAGAGAGACGCAAGTTGCATATTTGTATGAGGGAGAAGTCAGAGGGGGAGGATTATGGTTTTTAATTCAAAAAGCTCACCCGTCAAGTCGAATCATTTTGAGGGAGATGGATCCCCACGGAGGAAGTTTAATAGAAGTCAGAGAAAGATCCGATCTGAAACAGGAACGTTTCCTTTCAATAAAACCGTCTATTTCTTGTCATTTAGGACGAGTAATAGATATGGAAATGTGCCATTAGCTCCTTAAATGCATATTTGTTTTCTTGATTATCCCATTTTCTCTCAAATTTGCAAACGCATTATTTTCACAAAACATCAGGAGTCAGAGTCTCCTGTTGAGTTTTGTTACACATCCTGCTGCTGATTATAAAAGTTACCACACTCTTCTGTTTATTGCAGCGTCGGGCTTGTTGGTGCCATCTGCTGCTGTTTTTGTTGTTGTTGTTTTTAATCACATCTGCATATTCTGTTAGTAATTACTTTGACCCAGTCTCCTCTCTGATCATTAGTTTGATCAAAACTGAACAAAGTGCTGTTTTTTGTCTTTTAAAGCGTCTTTTATGTATTTTTATGGGCCATTTGAGGACGATGGAAATTTGAGGACGATGGAAACGAGTTGTAAGAGCTCCAGAGGAGGCTGGTTGTCATCTGATAAATTGCCTCCAGTGATGTCACTCTGTCATTGGCTAAGTTGCATTGTGGGTAATGTAGGCTCCAACTTCAGCTATGTTTGGACATACGTACGTGACTAAAGTTATCATCTCTTGAATGAAAGTCCTGTGTTTGCTTCTCCTAACCATCCGCCCCGTCTTCCTCCCTTTGCGAACATTGTAGCCCTTTTATACAACTTCACCTGACTTCCTCCTTTGCTGCTGTAAGAATGACTGCAGCCACCAGAGGTCGCCAAAACAACAAACATAAATATAGTTTGTATAAGCTCCTTGCACTGTCGACCTTTATGGTTATGCAGGACGGGCTGATGCAGTACTAGGATCACAAGCTGCACGGCTAACCAAGCTAACAGGCTAACAGAAGGTTTAATGTTACTTACATCCATCTTGAAACTTTGTAAATCACCATCAGAAAGTAAGATCTCTATAAAATAAGATCCAGCTTCACCAAAACTAGCGAATAAAGTTATAAATATGGGTTTTTGTTGATAAATGTTAGACTCAAAATTAGTTTCCCAGGAAATAATGAGCTCTAAAATGGCAGTAAGAATTCCTGTCAAACAAAACAAATGTATAAAAGACATGTATGTAAAAGAGGTGACAAGGTGAGTCACCTGCTGATCCAACTTCCTGATAACTACCCACAACTGTAACACTACATGGGGTTGTATGCAAATATATACTGGAAATACTACATCATAAAACTGATCACACACATTCATCTACTGAATGATCCATGAAAGTTTGAAGCAATGAAATGTCTTCGGGAATAAGCCAGTTTATGAACAACACTGGTTAGAAGAGCACATTGTTATTCTGAATGAGCTCTCAAAATGGTTATTTTTAGCATAATTGACTTCACGTACTTGAATGAATTAGGTTAATTCAGTTAGTCTGCAACACACAGAAGCATTCGACAAGCAAACATCGGAAAACATGAGCTTTTTGAATCATTGAGGAGCTACAAAAACAGAATCTGATTCAGCCTTTTGGTATTTTAAATGTTTACAGATTGGCGAGCAGAAAGCTGTAGCGAGTCTGTTGATGTAGTAATCGTTGATTTTAAAGTATTCCTGTTAGGCTGCGTGCTTAAACAAGTTTACTTTAAGTGAGAATAGTCTAGTAAGGTCATAATACAGACAGTATATCACATACTAGGTCCATGAAAGACGTGTTGTTACAAGCACAGAGAGTCAGTTTCCCTCCTCCAGAGGTCGCGACCTCCTGAGAAAGATTCCCTTAGAGAAAAGGAAGCAGGAAATGACCAGCTTCTTGTTCTCCGGCCGTTAATGGAGACAAATTAGACGCTCTGCTGAACTTGACCTGCTTCTGTGGATTGTTTATCAACAGCTTTCTGTATATGATCAGGAAGCTGCTTCAGTCTGCAAGTTAAAGAAAATGGTAACGTTACACAAAGAAGTTCCTGAGGAGCGAGTAAGGAATGACTCAGGAAATACTTTCCAATTAATGAATCGTTAATGAGTTGTTCCTGAATAATAATGTGTTACTAGAGAATTACTGAATCATTATCATTATTAGTTTGTTGATATCTGTGAATCAACTTGCCTATTAACTATCAACCACCTGCTGATTAGCACAAACTAGCGACAACTTATTAGTTACTGATTACTTAATCATTAGTTACTGTTTTTTGTGTACCTTGAAGTGAAGCATCAGACTGACTAGTTAACCCAATATACTCATAAGTTGCTTATTACCTAATCATTAGTTACTTCTCTGTACTTTCAAATAAAGTGAAGCATCAGACTGACTAATTAACCCGATATAGACTCATTAGTTACTGATTACCTAATCATTAGTTACTCTTTTTGTGGACTTTTACTACAAAAGGAAGGAACCTTTCATTTTAAATGTTATTTGACATGAATTTATCAGATTTTTGTGTGTTTACTTGGTTTACAGAGGCATTAAACATGTTCACTATGAGAGTGTTTGTGAATCATACAGTTCAGTTAGAGATAAAAATCTTTATAAGCCCAGAAGAGTTTGAGAAACATCTCATGTGACACCTCACAGGGAGTGTAGAGCTCATATCAAAGCTGCTTTCCTGGTGGGAAAACAGAAGATGCAGCTCACCTACCCTCTTCCATCATCCTCTCCTCCTCCTCCTTCTCTTTATCTCTCCATCTGACTTGTCTATCACCTCCTTATCACCCATTCCCATCTCCAAGCCTGGCCTTGTCTCCTCTGAAGGTAACCTGAGAGAGGAGGAGGAGGAGGGAGGAGGTAGAATGAGATTCAGAGTGAGGAAAGATGGTGAGAGATAGTGAAAAGGGCGAGACGGAAAGAAAGGGCAAGGACAGGGAAGAGGCGAGCTGAAATTAAACCCAGAGTGGACGAGTATGAAAGTTCGACAGGGCGAGCAGGAGAGAAGAGGAGAGTATATGAGGGAGGAAGATAAGGTTGTAGGGTGGGAAGGGGTAAGTGGAGGGTGAAGATGAGAGAGTAAATTAAATAAGAACACCGATGGGAGTTGAGCAGATATACAGAGCCGGTGTTGTACTTTTATTAAAAATCACATGTGCGCTTCGCCGCTGAAATGATGGATGATCCAGTTTGATTGATTGGAAATGTATTGTAGACTTCTTCTACAGAACTCTGGCCGTGTGTGGTTATTTGATTTTGTCAATAAAGTACAGAGCGGTGAAATAAGTCTGAACATTTTCATCAAGAGGTTCCTCTGCAGACTTTATAGTCGGTATAGCTCTTCTTTCACCTTCTGGTCCAAAGGTTTGGTGTTTCCTGTTGCAGCAAAAATGAGACGGGAACTGTTTGGATGAACATCTGGGCCAAAAAGTCTGCTTGTGGTGTTTTGTCTTTGTAGGTTTAAATCATTTTGAGATCAGTTCTCAGCTTAAGGTGGAAAGAGTTCGGCCTGTGACTGTGACGTCTCCCTCTAATATCGACCTCCAAAATGTTTTACAGAGAGTTACCAGCATTGTCTCTTGTGTACGATGTATTTTCCCTCCTCTCTTCGTCACCACACTTCGACGTCACTGCAGTGTCAATCAATCAATCATCCTTTATTTGTATAGCGCCAAGTCACAACAAAAGTAATCTCATGACAGGTCTAGATCCGTTCTCCCAGACCCAACGTTTCCCTCAAGCACTTGACGACAGTGGCGAGAAAAGCACTGCCTTATAACAGGAAGAAACCTCGAACCGGACTCAATGGTGGGCCCATCTCTCTCCACCAGTCGGGTTTAGCGATAGACAGAGAGAGAGAGGGAGGGAGAGAGTTAAATCAAGGAGGCCTGGTGAGGCTAAATGAATGAGGCATGGTTCTGCATCACCAGCAAAGTGTTGACAAGTTTGTGCAGGGACTGAAAGTAAAGCCGAAAGTAAAGAAGATGATGAATCCACACCAAACATAACACCTCTTAAAACAAAGACAAGAAAATATGACGAGGCATATCTCGCCCTCACCTTCACAGTGAAAATGTAGAGAAGATGCACGCTGCACCTTTAATGCTTCCACTATAAAGATGACTTGTTCCTTATTTATTATTTTCGGTGAGATGTCACCCTGAAGTTTGAGTCGTGTTTTAAGTGCAATGCAAGGCAATGTTTGAATTACATTAAGGAGTCTGCAAGCAAAATACAAGAAAGCTTTTAGAGAGTCTTTCGTCTCTCTCACTATCTTGATGGTGATGAGCAGAAAGGAGAACAACTTATCGGAAAAATGGACAATGAGTGTTTAAGTTGGACTAAAAGAGAAGGAGGAGGGAGGAAGAAAAGCCCGAAAAGAGCCGGAGATGGATGGAAAAACACGAGAGAGGAAAGTAGGAGTTTCGTCCAATGAGAGCTGATGAGAGCGAGAGGAGTAACCTTTTCCTCCAGCTACTTCCATAATTGGATTTTGACTTTCTGCTGTGTGTGTCTGTGTGTGTGTGAAACAACTCCTGTTCCACCTCTCAAGACGATAGATCAGATAGAGGCTCGAGAAAATGACCAATTCTCCCTCTCCCAATAGGCTAGTCAACACACACGCACACACACACACACACACACACACAGGGACACAGTTGAAAAGTTCATCACACACCCAAAGTCAATACACACTGTGTTATTTATAGCCCAAGTGTTTTTATAATTACGAAGCGGCTACATGATATAGATTTTAGTCGTCGGGTCGCTCCGCACGGCAAAAATGAATGAAAACCTGAGAGAGTGAGTTGAGTGTTTTTGTTCGTTCTGTGAACTTTGTGCAGCTGAACTCGACTGAGTGTTTTATCTGTCGGGGTGTTTAGTCGTGAGGTTTTCAGCGGCGTGTTCAGTCACGGAATTCAGGATCTTTGTGTGAAAACGTGGGAGGGAAGGTGTGGAGAACATTACGCCTCACCACATGTTGAGGCTCCACTGCCGCACTGTAAGATGATAAATGATACGGCTGATTTGAATGATGACTCCTTACTTAACAACAAGTAACATCGAGTCCAGACTTCAATCAATCCAGCAACGTTTTCCAGCTCCTCTTGGTGGATTCTTAGGCTTATTCATGCTCCCTTTATGTAAAAAATGTAGATACATCTATCTCAAACGATGTAACCATAATTGCAAACAAACAAGGGGATGTTGGAAGATGTTGTGATAACGTACGTGTTAACATGACCATTGCAGCACAGACGGTACACCAGACCTTCATCATACAGTCACAGTTTGATGAGGTTAGGTCGAGAAAGATTTATCCTCGTGTTTTTCCACTTCCTGTCTTTGTGTTTCTTCCACCTTATTTGATCACCCTGGTTCTTTTCTCCCTTGTGAACTTAAGTTTGTTTCTTTCCCTCTCTCTTTCTCAGTTCGTCTGTTATCGTCCTCGCGTCAGTCCAGCGTTGTTGAGCGTAACCGAGCCGTTTACCAAATCAGTTGAGACATATAATCTCTCAGCAGTGCCCCATGCCTAGAAAAACCTCCGAAGAAAGGCTTCACACTTCACTGAAAACTGCTCGAATGCTTACAGAAGATCACCGTTAGATGAAGCTAATGAAAGAAACAACGCGTAACAATCGGCACTTATTAAAATGTTAAGTATTTCTTCACCTATAAGCATGAAATATTACCAATGTGCACTTTTGTCGACTCAACAAAACTAACGTTGAGTTTTCCCACAACATTTCTACGGTTCGTTTGAATCTGTTTGACAGTTGGATGGAAACCTGTTTTTACTCCATCAGAGAGATAAGAGCAGTGAAAGGAGGCAGCAGAGAAGAGAAGCAGAAAAAAACAAGTAAACCAACAGATAACGGTGAAGTTGGGAAGACTGCAGCGACGGACCACTGAAGTGTAGAAGAAAAAAGAAGCTGCTGGATTGTTTTGTTATCAGAGAAATGTAGAATGGAAGTGATGGCAGGAGGGATGATAGGAGAGGAAACAGCAGATGGTGGAGAAGAGACACGAGCAGACAAACACGAAAAACTCTCCTTGTTGTTTGTTAATTGAGAGGTTATCTAAAAAAACTGGACTAATTTCAGTGATGTCTGGTGGAAAGATTTGAGGCTGTGGGCCAGAAAAAAAAGTGATTAGTTTCTGGTGGAGATCCAGGAATGTTTGGCAGAGTGTGGACATGTCTGAATGTGTTTCACTATTTTCTCATGAACTGCTGATCTCACTAGATTAAAAAACGTGTGCAATGTGAAGGCTTGGCATAGAAATGCACTCTGAGGATGTTTTTATCGTCAGGTTGTTTCTTTGGGGAAATTCAGGTTTCAAAAACATCATGAGCAACAGATAAGTTTGTGAAGTTTATTGTGGAACAGAATAACATTGAAATGTGTCCTTTCACGGTTTTCATCTAAGTTAAATCGACCATTGATGATTTGATTAATCAGATTATTCTTCTGTTTGTAATCTGAAATAGGGTAAATTTGTGTTAACTGCTGTAGTGTCACAAATAGCATAACACATATACATACATTTTAAAGCTGCATTGTATTGCTACATGCATTCTGGAATAAATACATAAAATAATGGCAAATAATGTTGTTTTTTTTTACGTTGCTTTGCTCCATGCCGTCTAGAGGGTGGCAGCACTTTGATTACAATCAATCAATTTACAAATAATCAACTATATGTGTTAGAATAGTGCCGAAAATTGCAGCTGTGGGTGTCAGAGTAAATATTTATTCATTCAAAACATTCACTCTGAGTTTATTTAATCACATCGAAGTCTCACTACATCTTTGATGGGTTGTCACGGCGACCAAAAATAGGAAGCAAAGAGAGGCATCTTTTTAAATAAGCCGAAGTCAAAGTTGCATTGTTGAGCAGATTTGTGCCAGAAATTTCACTCGTTCACAGAGTCACAACGTCTGACATCTGAATACCTCCATTCTGAATATAAGTCTATAAAACCACTTAGAAATCAAAGAAAGGTTAGGCTACAGAACTTGCTTTAGAATCATCACATTTTGAAGTCGTCTTCAGTATCAAAGTCCTCCGATGACAGTAGTCCGTATATTCACTGTTGCAGTGCAAACAGGAAGTACTAATTGCTAATTCGGCATACTTTTAATGGTTCCACTAAATGCCAAAATGTAAAGAAATATGAGCCAACAGTGACAGAATCCATCCATAATAGAATGTGCAGTAAATTGCAGCTATGGGTGTGAAATTAAACGTCTATTCATGCGACTCAGACGAGCTATTGTTTAAAATATACGATTGTTATCAAAACAAAGCATGTTTAGGTTTTACATAATCACATTCGAATCTCACTAAATCTTGAGTGAGTTGCCACGGTGAAGAAAAATAGGAAGCGGAGAGAAACATGTCTTTAATAAGCAGAAGTCAGAGTTGCGTTATTGGGCAGATTTCAGTCGGAATATGAAGTGAGATAGTCACAAAACGCCGCAGGCTCTTTTAATATAAAGTTTCTCCTTCATTTCTCCTCTACAACTTTGCCGGTGATAACAGCTGGATATTACTTTCCTGCTGAGGATTTCATATATCATATCATTACTGCACTTTGTTATCCCACTATTATCTTCAATATGGACTATTACATAATATCTCATACAGGAACAGATTCTGGAGTGTGCTACTTTCCCATCTCTCTCTGTATCCGTCTCTCTTCAACCACAGTCTGAGAATCATGCTTTTTAGAAAGTCGAGATCAATTTTAGGGTTGATGCAGCTGAGCACAGTTTGAGCTGATAGCCTGCAATTTTAAATCCGATTTATGTTTTTTGGCAACAACACATCCAAATAATCTCACACATTCAGACGCTTCATGTGTTTTATTCATTGTCGAGCCTTTGTGCCTAGATTGACCACACTGCAACTCGAGTGCCGAGTTTGGATTTTTTTGTGTGTTATGCTAGTAGCAGCTAATGTAGCCTTGAGGTGAACATCTTAAGATTTAACTAGGGTTGTTTTATATCTACTTCGAGGTCATGGTTTTGGTTGTCCAGTCTTGCAACTTCACCAGCGACCTCAAGTGGCTGTTGTTATTATTATTGTAGCAAAGGAGGAAGTCAGGTGAAGCAACCTATTCAGTCATCATGGGGTCTGTGGATACGCTCAGGCAGCTGTAGTCACTACCTACTCAGCAGCAAACAGCAGACAGACACAGTTAGAGACTCGCTGGTGAACACAGTTGAGCATTTAGCAGCTACAGAGTCAGATATTCCTCCCAAATAGGTGATGGAGACCAAAAATGGAGCTGAAAGAGAGCGAATATTGGACTTAATCAGGTGACAGCAAACACCAAAGGTGATGATACGTCAGGGTTGTGCTCACAGCTTGTTTCTTCTGTCCCCAAGTGGCTAAAAGTTAATTATTGATGGTTAACATATTTAAAAACAAGTCCATCTTAACCATGATAGAGAAAACAAGTGATACTTGCTGGTTAAATCACAAATAAATCTTTCAGTGAAAGTTTTGTGTAGAAGAATAAGGTATCGAACGCTTTCTGCAGTATTTGTTTGGCCTCTCATTAATTCAGTCAGACGTCCTTCTCTGCATTGATGTTGTACTGAATCTTTCCTGTGGTGTTTCCACCCACAGGATGGCCACGCTGGCTGTTTTCTGTTTATCGCAGCTTTCTCTGTGTAACCTCTAAAACTCTGCAGTGCCAAAAATCCCACGTTAGTTCATATTTAATTCATGTTTTATGATGCATGTTTTTCTGTCCGCCTCTCTCAGGGGTCTGCAGCTCCTACATAGCGGTCAATGAGCTGCTTTTTTCTCTCTCCTCATTTGCTTGTCACCTTTCTCTCTTCAGTTCTTCTTTTCATGTGTGGACCCCCCTCTCTTGTTTTTCTCCTGGAGCAGAACCCTTCAAAGACGAGTCTACACTGACCCTCTCCTCCTCTGTTCTCCGTCGCTCCCAGCTCATCTTCCTCTTTCCCTCTTTGCTCGCCAACAAATGAAAGGTCTTCACTGACCTCCCGCTTCAGAAATTCTGCAGAACTATCCAACAGACGTCTCTCCGGGAGTTTCGGTGTGTGCATCTATTTACACACAGACACGAACAAGTCAATTGAAGGAGCAATTTTCTTTTTTGCTATAGAGTGCTAGAGCGAAAAATAACAGATTTAATCTCACAAACAACAGAATATCCAGAGAGAAGCACTTAAAATGAACTTGAAGTGGGTCATCACAAGGCCAACGGCAGCTCGACGAGGCTTCAGCTAACAAATATTTTATTACAACTGGATCAAGAGAATAATTAACAGATTTCTGGGAAAAAGAATACAATATGTGTACCAGCAAATACATGTAAAAAGTGAGGAATATGTATGCCTGAGTCGTTGATAAGTGGCAAAAAAGCAGACCCACATTTCCATCTTCAGTGCTGACAAGTTTGTTTTGGAGTAAACTGTGCTCACAGTAGACATTTTGAAAGCAGTAATAGGTATCTAGACAAAAGTATAGATGATTACGGGTTGTGCTCGATTGCCTCAATTTGTGTCAAAGATGTCACTCCCTCCCAGAGTCATAACTTGGTCAAAGACATCCTGAATATATGTCCGGAAATCCTCTTAGAAATTGTAGAAAAAGCATGATACAGAGCTCACTTAAGAATCATCACATTTTTAAGTTTTCTTCAGTATCAAAGTCCTCAAATTATAGCATTCTGTATACTAATGGGTACAGTGCAAAAAGGAAGTGTTTATAGCCGATTCAGCATATATTTAATGGTGCCAAATGTGCCAGTATATAAACTAAACTACTCTATGGAGTTTTGTTCTTGCAATCCCATGTGGCAATGTGGTTGAATTGCCAATCCTAGCGCTTGAATGCTCCTATTAACATTATTCTAATATTCATGCAACACTTACACTCTCTCAATTTCATACTATTTTAAACTATTTTACATTAAAAATTCCATTATGACTGTAAAACACTTCACACATACATTAGGGACTCTGCTGAACTGCTGTTGTACTTGTGTAAATTACTTTGATATTCAAATTTATGTTGCATTTTGTCATTTAAATAGTTCATCACCGTAAGAACTGTCTACAGAGGAAGATCCAGCCTTGATCTACTTAATTAACAATCAACAACAGCTGCATAAAGATGCAGCACAGTGAAATAAAACATGAAATTCAAATATAAGTCATGAGAGAAGCCTTAGAAAAGGATAAAAATAGCTTAGGAACAATGAAAAGAAAGGCCACCCAGGAAAGGAAACCATGGGTGGTCAGGGATGAATCCCTCTGTGGATCCCTGTTTAGATAAGCAATAAAAATGGACAGTAATATGGACGACGAAATTTAAATAGGAAAACAGATGTGACAGGGAGAAACATGTGGTGGAAGGATTGTGAGACTGTGTCCAACGCCAAAAAACACAATCACTACCTCAATATAAACGGGAGGGAATTTAAACACCACTAGGCAATTTATTCGGCCAGAAAAAAAGGCAGATTCAATTTTTTATATCAATTAAGAATCGAGATGTGTTGTCAGTTGATGAGTGCCTTTATCCTGCACAGCATAAACAGAAATCCCCCAGTGATTAAAGGATGAAAACAATTTCAGTATCATTAAGTGTTCGAATGACAGGAAGAGTAAATAAAAACATTTAATCTTAATCAAGTTTCAGAGTGTGCACAGACATCTGAAGGGCTTATTCAGAGGTGATCAAGAAAAACATGGCAATTAGTCAGATCTTTATTGGCAAAAATGACAAATATTCGCTGATTTCAGCTCTTCTCTGATGTGATATCTGATGGTTTTCTACTCTTCCATCGTTTTTTGAATATATTTGAGTTTGTAAAACTGTCTTAATTTGATTATTAACCACAATATTAATCTGTTAATCATGAAAGCAATTCAAGTCACAGCCGTAATTATCAATATACAAATATTAGTGGGCTGAGAACGGAGCCCTGTGGTACACCAACTCTCAAAATTGAGAATTTCTCTCCCTCTTCATCTTCCTGCTGTTGTATGTTGGTGTTCAAGTTTGCCGTCTGCTGTAACAACAGCTGTAATAATAATAATAATAATAATAATAACTTTATTTATTAAGCTCTTATCCAAACAAGTTTGCAAATGCTTCACATAGAATACAGGTTAAAATAATCTTAATGAAATACATGTGAATAAAACAAAATTTGTAACATTGGCAAGTTAAAAATGCTTCATGAAATATATTAAAACAAAGACAACCATAGTTATAGATGAGAACAAATAAAATGTATTACACTAGTGTAGAATTTATACAGTATCATAAACATTAGTGATGTCATTATATAGACGGACCCTTCAGCACCCCTGACTGTGACCGACTTCCTGCATCCCTGAATGTATTTGTACTAGATCTCCTCCTGTGGGTGTGTAAACAAACCGACAACGAAGGATATTTGTATAAAATAAACAGCTTAAATATCCTAAAGCTGTGCACACATGACACCCTGTAGAAACTATATAATGCTTATCAGGTCTTTTCTCTTTCTGCATCTCCTCGTGGAAATCTTTCTTCTTGATCAGTCTGAGAACCTGTTCGGTGAGATCGAGAAGATAGCGGTTAAACATGCGGCTTCCTGTCCAGAAAATGTCTGACTTCATTATTATCCTCGTAATGGTTATCATCACGATCACCTCCTAATAGTAACGGCTCAGCAATGGCTGCTCGGCCTGGCCATCAGATTTGGCACAAAATGTTCATTCCTTAACAGCAGCAGGAGACGACAACAACTTCATCTGTGTCTGTGTGTCTGTGTGTGTGTGTGTCACCTATTCATTTCCACAGTTCCTGTCTAGGCCTCTGTGCTTCCTCCAACTATTCCAGTGTTATGTCAACATCACACACTCACACACAGTGGGTATAATAGCTCTGTCCAACCATAACAGGACAGTACAGAGGCATGTCCTACTCATAACATCCCTACTGTACATACTGTGCTGTTAGCTTTGTGTGTGTGTGTGTGTGTGTGTGTGCGTGTGCGCGTGTGTGCGCGCGTGTGTGCGCGCGTGTGTGTGTGTGTGATAACCCAGGATAACCTCATCTCACCTCTGTTAACACATACACACTTTCCTCCTCTTCTTCTTCTTTTAAATTAAATTCTCCCATCTCCTCACCTTGTCGCCTTATCTGCTCTCTCATATAACACGCACGCACACACACAGTCTCTCTCGTTTCCCACAGTGTGCAGTGGTGTAATCAGCGCTTCATATTGTAACAAGAGATTAGCGCTGCTCAGCTAAAAATCACAATCTGCCCTGTCAGATAGCTCAGCTAGCACACACACACACACACACACACACACACACTATAATATAGAAAAGTGCTACCTGCAGCGCCCAAGACAAACCTCTCCATAATTGGTGTATCTGTCTTTCTGTATTATCAGACTTTACAGCAGCTCTCTCGTATTCTCCGGCACAGTCTAATAACTGCAGAGCTACAGTCTAATAACTGCAGAGCTACAGTCTAATAACTGCAGAGCTACAGTCTGAGGAGACGTAATGATCCTCTTCTGCTGCTCTCCCCTCCCCGCAATGCCCCGGCTGAGGTCATCTCACCTGTGTGTTCGAGGTCCAGACTCCAGTTTAGCCTCTGTCACCGACTCCCGGAGGTTTAGCCTTCCTCCTCCTCGTTCATTCAGATGTCACCCTTATTTACGCAGAGCATTTAGATGCACTCGAGTTACCCGGTTACACTTGACTTTCTCTTGTAAGCTTTTAAATGTCAGGTAAACAAGAAGCCCGGGATTAGAGGAGCCTGATTTCCTTGGCTAGATCTCTCCTGGAAGGCTGTTTGTCTTGGCTGAAAGACGGGAAATGTTAACGTTGAGTCAGTTTACATGAAGAACAGGATGCAGGTGATGCGTTTCATTAAACAGCTGCCATGTTGTTATAGTTTAAAGTCAACCTTCGCCACAGGTAGGAGGTCACAAAGTAGAAACACAGATTTTTCAGGTATCTGTCCTTTTCTTTTGACTTTTCCTCGCTACATCTGAACATCTATCTTTCAATCTTTCAAAACCGGCTCGTTACTTTAGTCTAAATGCATGTAAGGGGAATTATGGATTATTTTGTATCAGCTATCTTTGTGGTGTGTTCAGGAACAGCTGGGACAAATCCAACTGATTCTACTCTTAACTTTAATAGTCTCTGAATTATATTAATCTGATGTGAGCTTCAGTTAGCTTTGAACACAAATGAGCCTGTACTCTATTACTTTCACTTGAGTAAAGAATGTGTGGACTTCCATCTCTCTTCTGCCCTTCACTCAAAAAATTATGTTTTGCTTTGATGAATAGTTTCATTGTCAAACAGCTTTTTAAGCGTGATTCTTTTCTTTCTCATTTCTGACAGTAAATGAAGATGGCCGTCAAGCACGACGATTGACGGTCGTATCCTGTCGTGACTCAGCAAAAGACGACAACCGACGCCACATCTCAGGCACCTCGCGACATCCTGCAAATACTGACTGTGTCAACATTTCATTGCCTTCTCCTGTGAGTACGACAAACCGTTCTTTGTGTTTGTGACACTGACCAACAAACAAATATGGTGGTCAAATTTACAACATCATGTAATACGCACTGACTTTTTTACATAATCTGACAAATTATACAAATATTTGAGCGTTACAACCACACTGAACTTGTTTCAACGGAATTTGGTCCAATAACATTTGAAACATCTAGAAGAGCCATTCGATTAAATTATTTTACCCCCAATGCAGTTAGCGGAGGAATCTCTGGTACACATGGTCTTTGGGCAGAAGCAATCCTGAAGATAATGGTAATGTTGTAGGCTGATGATGCATTCGGCTCTCATTTTACATCCACACTTCAGACGCCATGCTGTTTACATTCATGCTCCCAGAATCGGGTTCATAGCAGCTACATACCGTGGTGTCGTCTGTCACGTCTCTCTCGCTCAAACGTCTGAGCGCGTTACACAAGTCTGATGTGGACACTTTGCCATCATCCACATAGTAGATTCAGGACTTGTTAATGAGGAAGAAGTAGACGCCATTCCCCAATAATTTTAAGGAGATAATTGATTTGGTTTTCCCACAAAAAAAAAAGTTCAGACGAACATTGATGTTCTTTGTAGTTCAACTCGCTGACTTTTTTCCTCGAAAACACGACGTGACACAGTTTCCTCTGACTGAGTGACAGACTGGAGTGACTGGTTTATTTAAGTGTGTGTGTGTGTGTGTGTGTGTGTGTGTGTGTGTGTGTGTGTGTGTGTGTTCGTGTTCGCCTGCAGACAATGAATGTTCTGGCTGCTGTTCTGCGTTGGTGTAATTGTTTCCCTCCTAGCTGTTTATATAGGAC
>OMLP01022683.1:0-19170 GCA_900302685.1 Spondyliosoma cantharus | reverse complement strand
CGGCAAAGCCAGCAGATGTTTGATGCCTCGAACTATGTGCTGGGACCCTATTTATACTGTTGCTGAAGTTTGGTGCTGTTCTGAACATTATTTGTGGCTATGAGTGGCTTTTTGATGGCGGTTTCTTGGTGGAGGCACAGACTGCAGTGTATTGTTGTCGTGCGGTCTTTTCTGAGGATGCTAAAACTACATAAGCTAGTGGTCGGCAAACTTGATCTCTCAAGGGGGATCTATCACGATGTATTAGAACAGAATATCCCTTTAAAGCATGTAAACCTGTTCTAGTAGTAACTTAAAATATAAATATGAACATGAAAATGAGCATAATATGTCTTCTTTAACTGACCTGGCCATTGGCTTAATATCAAACCGGTTTAAAAATCTATACATCGGCCCAACGCTAATTATCCCCACGACAATGCGCTAAAGAGTTGGTGGGTTGTCTGTCCAAATGGTAACGCTGACCGACCTATATCATCTCAGCTCAGGTGGCAAAATGGACCATGTGCTTTAACAGTGTGTATGAAGGGGACGCCTCTTCACCTCATAGGGGAGAATCAGCTAAGGATCATCAACTCTGGAGCTGGCAGAGATTTCTCCAAACACAATTCCACAAGGCAGATGCTTGCTGACAAGGAGCATGATCCCAAGCTGTCCAGTTGGTTTTCATTTGGTACACAAATTACAATGAAAGATTCAGTGAATTTAATGACCAACATACTCATAATAACGTGTCTTTACAGCAAAAAGGTAGTGTTGCCATTATGTCACAGCGCAGTTTATTGCTGTGTAGCAGTGGTGTAACATGAAACAACAGAATTAATGCTAAGGTTTTAACCAAGACGACAGACACTGAACCCTGCCTGGTTGTAAATCCTTTTTTATGCTGATCAGTGGGAATTGTAAAAGCAAAATGTAATTCATTTCGTTCACTGTGCAAATTGGTATACCGAGCCTGCTAATAATGAGGTTCTCATCTCCAGGTTAATAAGGGTCTGTAAATGTGTGGTTTATGAAGCCTGGCATTGATGTATTGACGGAGTAAAAGCAGCTGTGGGACCTGCACACGTGACGGGAAGTAATTAAGCATCCATTACGGGGAGCTGCTCATCTCTGCGCACCGTTAATGCACTTCAAAGATTTTCCTCTTGCACGCTCCAAATGCACCGCCACAGTTAATGTAAATAGCTCGACCCCCCCAACCCCCCAAAAGTCACCACAGCCTTTGCCTTCAGCATTAATGATGAATCATTATGCGAGGGGTTCTGGAAAGTTCCTCTCAGTACGTGACAGGATGCAGCTCCCCCGTCAACCCCAAAGACACCTCTGTCTGAATCCTTTTAGTTCCCCACTCTGTCACGGTGGAAGAGGATCACCACTTTATAAAGCGCTTCACCACGACACATGTTGTTAACCACAGCTCCTTGAGGAAAGAAAGGCATGGCGAATACAGAATTCGATGTTGTATTGTACACCCACACACAGGCCACACAAAGGTGTGTTTATTATCATGACGCACCCACACACGCTAAATGCAAGACACAGTTTTCTTTTGTGACAATGCTGCTGTGTCTCTGTGTGCTACAGCACAGGTTCGCTCCGTTTCAGTGCCCTTCCCTCTCCCCTTACTCCCCGAGCTTCGTCATGAAATATGCATTCACATTCAATATGTTGGGATCCAGAGTCAACACACAGAACCGAAGGAAAAACCTGCTTCCTTAGCAGTAGCAAAACAACTGCTTCCAGCCCCCTCTTTCACTGGTACAGCGCTGTAGATAATTCATGATACAAGTTAAAGCTATTAGGCAAACAAAATTAGAAGAGGTCACGGTGAGTCACTTGCCCCATTCACACAGGACAAGACGCATAAAAACCGCAGCCGCGGTTCGCCAATTCTCCGCTGATGGTGATTCACACAGAGCGAAGCATCACCGCCTTAAAGACGAACCGCTGTGAATTCACACAGAAAGCCTACACTGTGGCTCCTAAAGATGGTGGCGGTGGCGTCATGATGATGACGTCGGTGTGTTTTCAAGGTGTTTCCCCGGGGTCCCCCCTGTCAATCTCGCGGGGACGGAGGCTGTTTTCTGGCGGAAAGTTCACTGACTTCTAGTCAAGTTTGTTGCTGTTAACATGTATGAAGTTTTGTCAACTCACCAATAAAGTGTCCGGGTGTTTCAGAGGTGTATCAAACTCAAACAAAAACTATCTTCCCTTATTCCAAAATGTTCACTAGATCCATTTCAGTAATAATCCCGTTTATTCCAAAATACAGTATTCCATGATTAAAAGGAAACAAGCAAAAAAAAGACCAGTGACCCACTCTCTTTTCTTCATCTTCTCTCCTGATCCGCTAACACATCGGCCTCTGGATGGTTGATGCATCATGTTGCCAATAACATTTCCAATCCAGCAATATATAGTTTTGATCAGTTTTTAAAGTAACATGGAAAGTATGCAAGTTAACATAGTTTTATGCATTTTGCATTTTTGTAAATGAGAAAATAAAGACCTATAGTGAGTTTAACCTCCTGTCACTGTTAGGCAGTGGTATTCTGATGCCATTTTTTTTACCAGGCGCCTGAACATTTCCTCAGAAAACATGAGTCAGTTTTCAGTGATATTGTTTTTAAATTTGGATTTGGACCATATAAGACTATATGATGTGGACCCATTGTGTTTTCCGGCTGATAGGGGCAGTGACGGGTCATCCGCAGTCTTATATTTGCAAGATACAAATAAACAAATCAGTGTGTTCAAAGTCCTATAGATTAATACCAGAATGCACCTACAGAGCTTCTGTCAGCCTGTACTCCAAATGGTCCAACAATAGCTTTGAATTAACTTTGGGCTGGACTGGAAAAGGCGGGTTTTAGGATAATTTTACATACAGGAATGGTTCCAGGAATGGTAACAGGCAGCACAGTGATGTATATGTTAGTGATGACAGATGTTTTCTTGGCTGGGTGGGAAGAAGCGGTGACTACTGTAGTGAGCTAATGAACAGCCTGCTTCAAATTCAGAAACGCTCCCCTAACAACGTCCTCATCAATCACCATGTTTCACTGAAGACATCGTCTATGCCAGTTAAATTTGTCCAGCCCTAATGCATAAATGCAATTAATTGTTGAAACTTTATTAATAATGTTGTTCAGGTTTTATTTACAAGCAGATGGCTGTTGTAGCCACTGAGACAGATATGCTAATTCAAGCCCTGCCACAGAAATACAGTGCACGTTCTTCAAGCAGTTGGCCATGTGTCCACACAGCACTCCTGCAGCGACAAGAATATAATGGGCATCCAACAATCAAACTAATTCACAAGGACACTCTGACAAAAGACATATTCACAACACAGATATGACTCTGGACTTAAAAACAAAATTGCAGTATGTCGCCTCCGTTGTGAAAAGAAATGCAGCGAGCAGAACAATTTAAAGTAAAATCAATACTATCTTCATTTTCTGTGATACACCGACAAAGTGATTCATGTCCACATCATCAGAGAAAAAGGCTTGCACCATCTTAAGTGTTGTTCAAGGTGAGTCAGTTCAGTGGACACAGTAGCCTGAGATGATGAATGAAAAGAAAAGTGGAGGAAGACATGGTAAATGTTGCACCAAATCAATGTGTTCTACTCCATTTTCTTTCACCTGGACTATCAAAGCACGATCGAGCACAAAGTCCTCAATTCAGATTGAAGGTGATAGAACTCATGAATAGATCTCGTGATTCTTGTGTGCTTTATTTGTATTTTCTGCTTAGTCGATACATAAAAACCTGCTTCTGCTTTTTTGCAGCTTTTTCGGCTGTTAGGGATTGTAGTTATTGTGCTTTAAGTCAAAAGTGCTTGCGCAGTAATAATAATATATGTGACCACAAAGCTGTTTTGGCTGGAAGCCCCAGACTGCTAAGTGGTGTGCAGATAGAGAAAGTGAATTACCATAATACCACATTGTGGGAAAAAGGCACCAAGGACATGGAGACATGCATAAAAGCCTTAAAATGCTCATGTGCTGAGCCAACAGCTGTTACAACCCACATTGTGTGAAAGTCCTCAAATAATATGACCTCTGGATGCTCTTTATGATGACTGCTCTGACCCACCGCCACATCAAGAGCCAAGAGGTTTCAAATGTTGAGCTGTGATTGAATTGAATCCTCGTTCAGCATGACTAATATTTATCAAAATAAGGTTTTTGGCCACTCAGAGGCAGCAGAAACAAGCTCCAAACACAGCACTGACATCCTATGACCTTAAAGCTGATTCAGTTTTTAACTGGTTTCTATTTATCAGAATCAGAATCAGGATCAGAATACTTTATTAATCCCCGGGGGGATATTGTTTTTGTTCCAGGAGACAGGGAAATATTTGAATTTGTTTGGAATCACGTCTCTGGTCAAATGAATGAAACATCTACTTTCCTGTTAGTCTTTGTCTGTCTGCTGTTTGGTGTTGAACAAGTAGCACACAGAAGGTTTTTAAAGACCTTCTGAGGCCAAAATGACACGGGAGCCGGGAGTCCAGGCAAGAGATTTACCTAAAACAAGAATAAGTAATTAAGTTACAAGTAATACAAATTACAAGACAAAGCAAAAGACAAAAATTCATGGTGAATGTCAGAGATGGTGGTTGTGTCTGAAACCACCTGCTCCTTCACTACTCCCTAATTTTTTGTCCCTCCAGCGCAATGCATGATGGTATATCATTTATGCCCTGGACCCTCTATTTGGACACTTAATGGTAGTAGTGAGTCAGACACAGATTGAACACATGGGTCAACTTTTATAGCTCAAAGGCCCAGGTGAGTTTAATCAGCTGATGACCATCCCACATGAGCCAGTGGTTGCCTACTGCTAGGACAGCCTCCAGGACAGTGGCAGGGGTATCACACTGATGAGAGGCATTTTGAGAAAAATGCAACTATGGTGCGTTCCATTGCAAGTCGGAAATTGGAATTTCCAAGTTGGCATTTCCAACTTCCAATCCAAAAGCATTCCAGTGCAGTTACTCGGAAAAAAGCAGACGCTCGCTGCAAAAAGGTTGAATGGCAAGTCTGAGAACTAAAGCAGCTGAATTCACAGTTAAGGGCACTTAAAAAAAGACGGGAGGAGTCGGCTCCTAACCCAAACTCTCAAAGACTATTGCCTCATCTGTGTGGATGCCGGCAAACACTTTTCTGTCTCAGAGGTCGTTTCTCTCTCAGTTCCGAGTGCAATGGAACGTAACCTTTTTTTGAGTGGAATGCTGAATGCTGATTTCATTCGTCAACAGAAAAGAAAATAACTGTTTGTTTTTTTTCAGAAATTGTCATGGATAACAAAAGACAGCTTGTGTGCTTATTTTGTGGTCCTTGATGATCAGGGCACATGGATAGTTGTCAACAAATGACAAACTTGACAGCTCATTTATTCAAAAACACCAAGGACCATATAGCAATGACAATATTTGTGACAAAATAAGAGAAAACATTATATCAGACAATGAATATGAAATGGGTGGATCCTGCCAGGACAATTACACTTAATTTGTCAAAGAGGTACACTGACAGTTGTATCTTGAACAAAAAGTAGTGCCACTTGCCTTTTGCTAATATGGGCTCAATTTCTAAATATGAACATAGTGTATTCTTTTTCCAAAAAACATTCCCCTACACCACTTTTTTGACAGTGGTTTTGGACCTACCCAGTCCAATTTACTCCAAGACTTTGGAGGTCTTATTCCATAGAACAGCAATTGATTAAATAAAACTAAAGAGAGTGGTATTAAGAGATCAATACTCTGTGCAAGCGTGAAAAGGTCACGTTCGATATTGTTTCTTGCCTGATGATTTCTACTCTCACTGCTTCCCTTGCTTCAAGTCTTTGTGTTGAGCTAAATTAACATTCTCCGGGCTGCATATTCCCAATTAGGAGACGAAGATTTGAGTGGAAGTGTTCTATTGGCAAGAAAAGTGAGTTATGTTTCCCGAAATATCAACTATTCCTTTCACGTGCGCACCTTACTCCATATAAACTAATAATAGAGATTTTCTGTATGTGAAAGGTTGAAGAATCTGAGTGTGATGGGTATCTGACTCAACAGAGAAAATCCATATCCTTCACAGCGTGGGTAAAGAAAGGCTCATACTTCTCAGAAGGCAGAGGCTACAGAAGCACTGCCTAGAGGAGTGACATGCAGAGCGTAACAGCAGCCTGACGTTTTCGTCAAATGCTAGTGTTTCAGGTACAGATGAACCGGGTTTTATGTCAGGGATGAAAGACAATGCTGCTGGTTTGGGTGACTTAAAGAAAGAAGAAATAACAGGTGTGTTCCTCGTTGGCTGAAGAGAATCAATAGCTAGAGTCTTAACCAGGCGAGAGGTTTCCAAATGAAACTGTCACCACTTTCTGCCTCTTTTCAACAGCCTGCATGGACATCCCTTTTTTGGCTTCACACAATTTGTCCTGTGGAATTGAAACATCCTTTGTGCTTGAAAATACATGTTTGCCATTTGTTTTCATCTGGCTGCACATCTGAGCACAAGAACTGCTGAAATGTACGCGTATTGAGCACAGAGAGTTAATGGTCCTCTGGAGACACGGAGCCTCTGAGACCTGGCATATGGTACATTATTCAGGGTATATTGAACAATTAATTACGAGAGGCTGCCCTGTGTACTTTTTCCAAACTTTGAATGAAATCTGGCTTCAAAATTGGTGACGCCGCAAAGACTCATCTAGGACAGACAGGACCAAAGTGTTCAAAGTGATCTTTAATGAGAGAACAGCACAGGACACGGCAGTGTTTGTTGTCAATACAACACCACAAAAGTATCAGGGAAACATAACTCCCTACATTTCTCAAAGAATAAAATCCTGAAAATCCCCCTACGTCTAACCAGCAGTTCAACGTCTTATATCCTATCACAATCACAGAAGGAACAGCTAATAACCCTCTGAGAGCAGAGATAACAGCAGGTTTGGATACCTGATATAATTATTGCTTATGTTTACTTGGTTTGTGTGCGGTGCAGACGGAAGTGCGGCTGTGCTTTCACTTCTCCTTGAGTCAAAAATAGTTCTGCCTGTCTCCACATTCAGGCTGAGCTCACTGAGCCTGGACCTTTTTCAGCTTGGTGACAATGACCAAGCAATCTGCCAACATCTACTGTATGATTACGTACAATTATATTTATAATTCAGAGGTAGTAGTTCTGTGGTGGTAGCGGCTTTCCTTACTGAGCTGAGTGTTTCTGATATTGAGAATAAGTATATAGACTTGCATTTATCTTTTCTGGTGTACCGACCACCCAGAGCGCTTTACAACATTTTTCATCCATTCACACGCACACAAATACACTGATGGTCGAGATCAAACCTTCGACCCTCCGGCTGGTGAAAGACATGCTCAACCGCAGATATAAATACTGGACTTTTATTCATTGAGTGTCCAGGAACAAGACTCTCAATAAACGATAATGTTGCTCTGTGGCTGCTGAATGTATAAATAAGCAACTGTTGGCTCACAATTTTCCCCATATATGCTTAAAAGGTGATGATATGTCAATATTGTGGGCACACCCTTTTTCTGCCTCAAGTGGCCAACAACAACAACAACAAAATCAAAGACAACAACAACGACTAAAATCAGGTATTGGAGGTTTAAACCCATTATGTGTCGGATTTAAACATTTCCCAACTCCAAGTATCAATAACACACTGTGGCAACAGCAATGCTTGTTGCTGTTTTAAGTCATTTGTGCTGCACTGAACCTAAAGGAGACATATTCTACTCATCTAAAGCTTCATAATTGTATTTTTGGGTTACTGCTAGAATATGTTTACATGCTTTAATGCTCAAAAAACACATCAGTACCCTCATATTGTCAGCAGCCATATACTCCCCCTCTGTCTGAAACGCTCTGTTTTAGCTCATGTCTCTTTAAGGCCCCCCTCCCGACTACACAGTCTGCTCTGATTGGTCAGCTCACTCACGCCAGAGCCAGCATCACTAAAATCAACAGAGCAGCTGTGCTAAAAGAACTAGCCGCTAGACATACATTATGCAAATGTGTGACATGGTGATGTAGTGTGATGTCACAAATTGACGAGGCATTTATGGAGCAGTGTTTTCTGTGGGGGAGAGGAGCTTCTGTTTGTGTGGACTTTGGCCTTTTCGAGATCTTTTACATGCACAAGCACCTATATTCTGTAAAACACTGAAGGAAGGGGAAAAAACAAAAGGCAGAATAGGTCTCCCTTAAAAAAAATATCATCAGTTAGTTTTGTCAGAGTGTGAAAGAGATCTGTGGCAATTTTTGTCCGTGGTATTTGTCGACTTGATAAGCCAACAATATATAATGTTGAACATAATGACCAATGTATTACCTGTTGGCTGCAGTTTTACCTTATTTGTGATATAGAGAGGACTCACTCAGTGAAAAGGGAGCATCTTGTTTGAAAAGTCCATATCAAACTTGATGGTATGTGTAATTTCTCCAAGCAACACATTGCATTTTTACCCTGCTACAAACTGCCACAATCGATCAAACAGCCCGGCAGCTGGATCAATGTGTATCCGTTTGTAGCAATAGCTCAAGCTATCTCCTCCAGTGAAGAACAGCAGTGCATGTCTTACACAAGAGGCACCGAAATCCTAAAAGTTAACAGGCCTTCAACAACGCCCCCGGCCACTCTCTCCCTGAGGGCCTTTGTGTGTTTGATCATCACTGCCAAGTAGAATGTGGCCTCCCTGCTGATCTAGGTGGACCTCCCCATCCAAAGACAGCTTAGTAACAGACTGCTACAACCCCCATCTGTCGCCCATTCTCCAGAGCTCCTGCTCATGACGGAGAATATATTGTCCATCTCTACCACTCACTGGGAACACTAAGAGAGACAAATACAACCAGGGAAGATCTGTTATTATAACCTGTCGTGGCATCTTCTAAATAAGTGGAGGATGTCACTGCGAGAATGAAGGGAAGGAGGGAGGGATGCCATGAAATGTACCTGGCTGGATCTAAACTGGACACATTGTGATTACATGGTCACCACCTTAAAGGAATAGTTTGACATTTTGGGAAGTATGAGTTATCCTCCTACTTCCCAAGACTTAGATGTGCAAAAGCCTGTTTTATGGGGTTTGTGCACCAGACTATTTCGTGATCGGCTTTATGAGGTCCCAGTCCTTCTAAGCCCTGCATCGGGACTAGGTGACTGCAGCATTTACTACAGGAAGCAGATGGTTATGAAACAGTAATAATCTTCGATGGGTGGATGCATGGACGGATGGAAGGATGGATGAATGGATAGATGGACGGATGACAGGTGCACGATGTGGCAAACCACGGCACATCACTCCACGTCTTTCCTGACTGAGAGGACGAGCAGCAAGTGACAGACTGAAGCGGCAAATGTTCACATCTCATTCTAATGACGTCTGTCAGAATTACAAACTGTCACACATGTTGTCGGCTTTGGCTTTGTCCCAATTTTATTGAATCTATTGGCCGTTCGCTGCGTTAGGAGCTTTATTGAACAATCACTGAAAGGCAGATGGAGCTGTCAAAAGCAAACGACTTTACAAATGAATCAAGCGGCAATTTGTTTAAGTCAGACAGGTGACATCTAAACTATCTGATGTTACTACCCAAGGCTACGACTGCAAATAGATGCATTTTACATGTCAGCCTACACGTGATCTCTAGTCCGTCACAGTGTGTTCCAATTTCTCCTTTCATTCAAGTCAGAAGACACACGAGTTATGACTACACATGACTCCTCTTTAGCTGCTCTACATTGTCCAAAAAAAGTGTCTCATTATGCCGATAATAATTGGTGCTGACAGTCAATGATGAGTGAAATAGAACTGCAGAGTAATTACACAAGTATATTCATCATAGTAACTGTCTGTAATTATGTTTTGGCTGATTTGGTGTAATTTAGTGATGAGACAGATTGTAGAGTAGAGAACATGAAAGGGCTGAACAGAAAATCTTTTTGAAAATAACATCTGCAAACACACACACAGACTCTCCATTTGTGCATTGTTATATTGTGAGTGGTTTTCCATATGGAGTGCAAACAACAGGAAACAGACAAGGACTCCTCTGTATTCGCGGCAATGGTTGAAAGTGAGATTTACAGCAACCTTTTCTGACACTTCTCAACATCAAAACCCAAATGATGGATGGCGCGTTTGCTTCAACTCACTTCCCTCGGTTGTAAATGGACGCTTTTCGCTATAACTCCCTTTCATCTGGCACGACGCTTCACTCCAGACTGCGTGTCCAGACTGCAAAGAATAATAAAGTTTGAATACCCGGATTATAACAGGCAGAATACAAAAGAGCAGCTTATGATTTAGGGGAATGTTTGTTCGCATGGTCTTTTTTTTCAAGGCCAAACCGCCATTAAGACAAAAGCCGACAGAAAAAAAACAAACCCGCGAGCAGGAATACGAGCGCCTTAGAAGCACACAAACACACTGTGTGCTGTACAGTTCAGCTTTGTTTACCTCGGCTCTCTTGTTCAAATAACAAGGTGTTGCAGGAAATCATGTTGAGTCAGTTTTATTTATAAATCCCCAAATCACCGGTTTGTTTGAGAGAACATTCCCAAACATCTAACACTTGGTTAGATAGATAAAGACAAAAACCCCCGCACGAAATAATAAGAAAGAAGAATCAAAAGAAAGCCATAACTAACAACTCTGTTGAGACTACCGAGCTCGCTTCTTCTTGGCTGATGAGCCATCGTGAGCCACTGGTGAGGGTGCAAGTGTAGTCGATGTAAACACTCGGGTGTCTATCAACCGGTCGGAGAAAAGTTGTTTAACAAAGCAGAAATGGATAAAGAGTGTAAAAGTAAAATACAGAAATAAATACGTTTGTGGAAAAAAATACAGGGGGGAAATGCAAAGAGAGAAGAAAACAGAAAAAAATTCATAAATTAATTTATGTCACATTTTATAAATTAATTAATGGCCACCTTTATTTTTCAATATTATTTCGGGTGCATTAGATGGCATAATAATCTTTTTATTGAGAAATACATTTATTCATTCCATGATTTTGGCAGTTTAGTCCTAGTATTAATCACCTTTTTAACTGGCCATATGTAAGCGGAAGGTGACGTGAAGAATGAAACCTTCCCCCGTCTCTCTCTCTGTTGCCTATTCAAGGCTGTGGACGATTTGTTTAAGTTGATCTGACTTGGGTCAGATTTTCCACAACAGTACAAAGGATGTGACTTTATGACTTCATGTTGTCAGTGCCTCGCTCCGGCTCCGCTAACAGACGGCAGCAGCAGCAGCAGCTATCGTTTGTTTATGAATGGAGCCCTCCAACAAAAACTAATGAGCTCCACACAGAAGTTCCACAGAGCCCCTTTAAAACAAAGCTTCTTTAAAGCTGGTGGTGGCACTGCCTCGGGTTGTTCAGTCTGGATGGAGCACTGCTGCTGGCAGGTGGCGCAGAGGTATCACACTTTCTGCAGCGAGGATTTGAGAACCAGGCCGGTGGCAAACTGAGCAGAATTGCAAAATAAAAAAGTACAAGCAAACCTTAAAGACACTTTCAAAGCACTGTTGAACTGCTGATTTAAATGTGGACTATTTAAACTAAGAAGTAAAACATGGGGGCTTATTTTCTAAACTTCAGTAATGACAAAATCTTCAAACAGAGCAGACTTTACTGATTCACCACTATCACTGACTGAATCAGTACATTGGAGCAGCGGAGCTCCTCACTGAGCTGAGCTTAGCTGTGAGCTCTGTGACTCAAAGCCTGTTGCTTCCTCGTTAAAAGCTTATTAAAAGACCACAAAAGCCAGAGAAATAATCGTGATTTGATAACTCGCTCATAAATAATCAGCTGCAGCTATACGAGCTGGGTTTGTCTTGGACTGCACGTGACAGCTTGGACTAATAACAGAGTGGATTTATGACGGAATCAGTGCTCATTGCTCAACTCTGGGTGGCATGACGGGTGGTGTGTTCACTTTCCGCCGTATGTATAAGCACCTTTGAACAGTGGCGTGTTCAAATGTTGATGTACACACTGAGGTTTGTCTGAACGGTGACAGTAAACCATCTACAGTCAGACTACAAATCTCTGAACTGAAGTGTTCGAAGTGATTTGTGATCTCCACCTCGACTTCAATGAGCCCTCATTGCCTCAATAAATGAAGTGGCAACCTATTTGCCACTCTTGCAGGACATAAAGTTTCTGTACTTGTGCTTGTCGTAAGGCAATAAACTCCAACAGAAAATCCAAGAAGGAAACAAGGCTGATTTATTCTCAAAATATAATCCACTTTAAACAAAAATAAAAGTTTCCAAGTAAAATCCTGGGTATCCGGTCTGTCACCTCAAACTAATTGACAGAAAAAAATTAGTTCTTTATGCCTAAATGACGGTTAAGCTACGGTCAGAAAATTATTGCTCCCGTCCTGCTCCGATAGCTTAATTACCAAAAAGGAGATGCTGACAGGTGCCCACATGGCTAGTTTACTGCAGTTCACTACAATAAGCTGTGCTTTACGGCAGTATCGGTTTGAGGTAGCAGGACAAAATAAGAGCATAATAAAGCCTCATCTACTGAATAGACATTAATTACATTAAGATGAAACAAAATATCAGTTATGATTAATCCTTATAAATTAAAGCAAAATAGATATTAACTAATTAGACACAAAATGCAAACATAAGCCTCATGTTCTCCATGGCTCTAACAATGATCCCATGTCAATATTGTCATTGTGAACATACTGGCATGCTGATGATAGTAGTATAGCACAAAGCCATGAGAATTATTACAAGATACATTTTCCTGGTGATGTATGAGGGCCATGGTTTGGTCATTGTTGTTGTCAGAAAATCTCATATTACATTCTAAAACATCCAACACAGATCATGTTAAAAAGGCTAGCACAAAGCCTGCTGACTTTTCGACAGGATGAAGGATGTTTACTCTAGTGTCAGAACCTTGTCATGCATTCACTTAATCACCTATCACTGCCACCCCCTTCATCTGACCTATGACTGACAGCAAATTTCCTGAAGTGGCAAAAAAATTAAAATAAAAGTCTTCCAGCAAACACAATCCATGCAGCAATTACATTTACCCAGATTTGTATTTTGAAAAGCAAATTGGTAGTATATGAATGTATTTAGTTGAAAATGGACAGGCTGGCATTCATTACTGTGCTTAGATACGTGCAGTAACAACCTGGCTTATCCTGCTCACAGATATACACTACATGCTAGACAGTAAGACAGTAAGTACTGTATTCATGTTGCAGAGCACCCACTTAGAGGCCCATGATAGACATTTAAGCACTTGAGAAAAGTATTGCTGTCTACCTTCTAACTCCCAGTTGGAGGGCATCGCTTCTCTCACACTCTCCTCTCTATATTTCAACCTAATTAATGTCAAAACGGACTAAAAACAATTAGGAATCTGTTTCCAAAAGTTGTTGATTTCTTTTTCATTCTACTCATTTCATCTCATCGAGGGGAGAGGAAACTCTTAATGGCTGGTAAACATCTTTTGATTATCTGATTGTCTCTCAGGACCGAGTGTGCTGTAGCTAAGTGTAGAGGGGAGAAGGGCAGGAATAAATCAGTGTTTATCAAAACCAAAGAGAAAAAGAACTGAGGAGAAGATGTGTCAGAGCTGAAAGCTGTTAGCTGCTGCTACTGGTTGCCAACCTTCTGCTACAGCAGCAATTCTTCAAAAGTCTTAGCACCACCCACAGGAGACACTGTATGAAATGCTACAGATTTGTTCAGCATCCCCCATCTGTACAATGTGGTTACCATGGAATGTTACAATAAAGAGATGTGGCAGTTAGTAAGTAGAGGTGCCATGCTAGTTTGAATGAGAGAATTTGGTAAACTTGTTACCAAGTTAACATCATTTTTGAGATATGAGGGCTATGCAAGCTCTCACACCAATAAAATCTGTGCTGAATGAAAGTGGACTGCAGCTTCCTCCACACATATTCAGATGAAACAGCTTTTTCCAGATTCACAATTAGATCTTCCTACATTTCCACATTTCCATGTCACTCTCTCTGCGTAGTCTGCGTAGTCAGCGGTAAGAGACTTGCCACGAGTTGAGCCTCAAATCCTAAAAGGAAATTAAATGATGTGACTAGGTAAAATTACAAACGAAAGGCATTTAGGTGTTGGTATTTTAGTCAAAGCATTTGCTATCTTTGCTATCTGTACAGCTCGGTTTTGCATTTTTTTAAACATGGTAAACTTTGACTGCCTGAGGGAATATAAACGGGTCATGTTCTTAAGAAGCTGCTCTTTTTTGTTGTGAAATCTTGTGCAACTTTACATCTGTGAAAGTTGGATATACAGTTTTGAAAAGAAACCATGGGTGGGCAAATTAAGAAATCATAATTAATGTCACTGATTAGGGTAAATGACAGCTTCAACAGAAATTTAAATCAATGATAAAAGAAAGTTTTTTATGGAGGGAATTAGTACTCAGATCGCATGATTGTAAGAGAACTGCTGCCTGTGACTTTGTGATTTATTATACTTAATTGTTATTGTTCTTTCATATTTATGAACAGATGACTGTATGCTCCATCACATCACTGTTGTTTTTGGTGTCAGGATGAAGAAACAGCTGAGAGGGAAAAGGATATATTGAAGTATGGCTACACTATGTTCACACTGCAGGCCTTCACACAAACTTATTCTACACAAGGTTAGTATAAACATATTCATTGTTAATGTTTCTTAAATAATATGTACCTTGGTTTGGATGACCATTATTGTCCTTACAGTGTTTCTTTTGGACTCTAGTGTACCAACATGTTAAAACAATGTGACATAAAGGTACCAAATAAATAAGTATTAAATTAAATTAAAACAACTTGTTATGTTGACCTGTAGCAAGAATTGTGACAGTGCTGACAGTGAGAGACATAAATAGAGGAAGGTATTGTAGCAAGCTTTTTAAGTGAAAGTGAAAGTTTATTTCCGTTCTTCAGTAAAACTATCAAATGGAATTATGTGCAATCTCAAAAAGGAAATACCAGGGGTGAGTAAACTACACAGTAAAGAGGGGAAGTTTGAGGCGCTATTTTGACTGTCCATTCATTGACATAAAAAATGGCAATGTGTCTCCACTTCTCCCCGCTGTACAAAAACTAAGCCAAAATATCCGCTGCCATCTTGCACTGGTATGGCTACACTTGGGGCTACAAGTCGTCTGACCCTCTTTTATTGCATTATCAAAAGAAAAGGACACTTGAACATACATCAACGTGATAAGAACTATGTTAAATGACAAAAAACATCTATGAGAAAAAATGTATTTGACTTGAACGTTCATTTCTTTGTTTGACCCATGTCCCATCTGCTAACATAGAGGGGAAGGGGTTTATGACCCATCTTACCTGAAATCATTCCCATGGTCTGTTGCCCTACACTTCCCGGTTCGACTCTCCACTTGCTTCCTTAGCATCACTTCTTGAAGCGCCCCTCTTGTGTAGCAGTATAAGAGCAAGAAACGTCTAAGCCGGGGGGGTGGTTGGATGGGTCATCGTGGTGAATGTTATGCAGCCTGTAACATAATCCAGCATGCCCGGTTTGGTGGTGGGTCAGTGATGGTCTGGGGTTATCCTCTGGGGAGGTGAAACCCTCAGAGTGACTGTCAGACCTTAAGCTGATGCGGTGGGCCCCGGGTTCCTCCTGGTGCAGGACAAAACCCGGTCTCATGTGGCTGTGTAGGCAGTTCCCTAATGGTGATGGCGTTGATGCAATTGACTGGATGTTATGTATCAGTGCATCCGACGCTGCCAAGTACTGCCACCGACTGTCCGGGAGGCTGACTGATTCAGGTCTGGGAGGAGATAGCACAGGACACTATCTGCCGACTCATCCGGAGCATGCTCAGACATTTTCGGGAGTGCATACAGACACGCTGGGGTCGCTACCTAGTCACATTATGAGTTGCTGTGATACCATTCACACAAGTTGGATCAGCCCGTGATTAAAATGTTTTACTTAACTTTCGGTGTGATTTTGAATCCAGCCCTCAAATGGGTTGATGATTTTGGTTACCACTAACTGTTGTTACGTCATTTTGTTCTCAACAAATTATACCAGTTATATCAGCAAATATTTTCTAATCGAATAATTTGCTCATCAAGATCTGATGTGATGTGTTCCCTTAATTCTTTTTGAGCAGTGTATTTAATGAAGATTCAGAGGGGTCATTTTGTTGTTTCACTTTCTGGTGTGACCACGACTACTGGAACACATTCTTCTCTTTTGGGTGAAGCTGGCAGCCTCCTGCATGTTATCGTGAGGTGTCATTCAGTATACGACTGCAGATTATTGACAAACTAAACTGCAAGGGCGAAAACCTGATTTTGAACACCTTTAGTTGCAGTGTTGTCAAATTAGCCTTTCCAACTTGCTGAGCAGTAACAGAGAGAGTCTGATACAGCGAGAGAGAGAGAGGGAGAAACAGACTCAATTTGTTTAGATTGGTTTGACCAGCACACAGTTTTGGGCTGTGTATTTGCCTCGTGGAGAAACATGCCAGAACAGTGAAGCATCTTCCAAGAGGAGTCTCCCCCTGAAAATATGATTAATGAGCTGACAGCCATCAACATTCACAGCCCTCACTGCTTTCATCCAAGGCCAATAAATGTGCTTTAAGCAACAAATACAAAGTCTTAGAAATGGTGACACCCCCAGTGTAAATCCAAAAAAGAAATTTCAACAGCTGTCTTTTGTGTGCGCATGTATTTTTATAATATCAAAGACAACAACCCTCTGGGCCAAATATGCTGCTGTGATACAATTGCAAAGCAGAGCACATGTATACAGGAATACACATATGCAAATAAAAATGTTTGCGGGGTTTTAATTGCATAAGGCTGAAAACTAGCTATGGAATAAGGCATAATTATGTAAAGATTAACTATTCTAAACCACCTGGATGAAAGCTGAGATCTAGATCCATTTTATAGGTAATGCATTATTGAAGGAGCTTATTGGAATTTATTTAATTGAGTGGAGCTTAGCTGAATTCCATCGTTTTCTAGCTTTTAAGTTCTACCACAGACAATAAATGCTTTCAATCAAGTTTTTATGGGTTGGCCACTTAAGACACTACCAAAATAAAGTATTCATTGAAGCTTATGGACAATACAATTTTTACTTGCTGAATTAGGAAGATGAAGTAAGTACACAACCAAAGTGACTGTGATTTATCAGTCCATAAATTAGCAGTGCAAATCCAGAGAGCGACATGTACCCAGTCATCTGTATCATGTAATTGTTTGTTTTTTGTAATACTCATTTTGATTACAAGAGGCTTTGCATCACTACCTCATGCACTAAATAGGACTAAAAGCATTCATGTTTTCTCCCAGGGGTGTTTTAATTTCTGCACACTAAACACAAGATACATCTATTGAGTTTTAGCAGGTTGTGTAACACTGCTGTCTTGCCTTTCCTTTGGTGAAGAATGTGTTATAATTCGTGCTAATCTGCCATCAGTGTCACGGGTAAAATATTGTGTATTATCAGCAAGACGGATCAAGCTGTCAAATCTAACGGCCTCATTCTGATAGATGACCCTTTTCATGTGACATCATAGTTTATGGTTATAATGGTTACTGTCCATTGCCACAGTTAGAGTTCAGTAGTTTTGTGTTTTCTTATGTTTTCGGTTTAAAGTGCCGTTATAACACCAACAGTAGTGATTACCAGGGGGCTCCAGTAGGTAGGTTACAACTGATGAGCTGCGTTGCATTGGCTTTGTCCTTTCAGTCACAAGGACAGTTTGTGTTAGTGTTCCATGTGAGTTCCTCATAATAACAGTTAATGGTAGCCTGTGAGTTAAGGTGTTCCTAATGTATTTTTCTCACTTGGTTTCATGAAAACATTCTCCAAAAAAATTGTTTCCACATCCAGAAAAAACTTTTTCTTAAGTCATAAACACAGGGGAGACAGTTAAGATCAAACTTAGAAAATGGATCACTAGAGATTAAAAAATAAATAAATCTATACCATACTGCAGAAATACCCTCATCCAAGTCGCTTAAAATGAGTGCAGAGTGGCAGGATGGAGAGAGGAAAACAGCTGTGATCGTGAAACACATTCATCATCAGAGCCTGCATCTAGTTTCATTGACTGTAAACAGGTCACATAAGATGGAGGGTCCATATTTTGCTTTCCTAATCATGGCATAATCTGAACTGAAACCACTTCGAACACTGAAACACCTCTTGATGCAGACTTTTCTTGCTCTTTCTGCTACTCTGGTTCTTACTGGTTTCTGTAAGTATGAGCACATGTTCCTTGCCTCCCTCCACTGGCTCCCTAGTAGTTTGTGTGTTCACTTCTCTTTGTCCCTTGGCAGAAGCTCAAGGGCGACCACTTTCCCTTACAGTCCCAACTTGTGGAACAAACTGCCCCGCCACATTAGATCTGCCAACCCTTCTGACTCATTAAAGCACAGCTCAAGACCCACCTCTTTTCTTTGACTTGAGCTCATACTTATATTGCTGCTGCTAAATGGTCTGATAACAGTTGTTTTAGTTTTGGTGTCTTTGTAACACTCTTTGAATGATGAATGCATAATTATTTTCGACAAACAAAACAAAGCAAAAAGTTACATTAGTTCAACAAATAAGCACAATAAAATGAAAAGCATCTTACAAAGTATATTCCATTACAGTTTTTCTCAGTCACTTTGGTACATTTCTCGAATCATCCTCGACATTTGCAAAACAGTAAGTGCATTCTCAAAACAATTTGTACAAATAGCAAAACACCATGGATTACCTGCAAAAGCCAGTCTCTTGCTCAAAATCCTTAGTTCATCTCTCAAAAGTAAATATCTGTGTCAATGAACAAGTCAGTGCCATCAGAATGACAAGTCCTTGTGTCATTGTGTACGGATAAGACAGTCAAATTGCTTAGTCATGTTGTCAATATAACAGTGTACTCTGCAGGGGTGTTCTGATGTAAACTATGGCTAAAGTTCTGATAACAATTATTGTAAATTGTAAGTTACACCTTAGTGTATGTGGGAGATTGATTGCAAGAGACTGGGCAAGATTCACATTTACGCTTTTACTGTTTGTACTGTAATTTGTTGACAGACCATGTCATTGCGATACAGAAAGGAAAAGACAGCGCT
>OMLP01022679.1:9507-48589 GCA_900302685.1 Spondyliosoma cantharus | reverse complement strand
TGAGTCGCCTGTTGCAGCCTTTGAATAGGATGACGAGGATTTCAGTCACTCAACTTAAACGGTCACTTGTAGAAATTATACAAATAGCAGTCGCCTAAAGACAATAATAATTGATTTCAAGACAACTTCGAGTGTAGTGCTTTCACTGTGTGCAACTTAAATTCGCCATTCGTCCCCTGTGATATTAAACTGACAAAAATCGAGTCTTTTTTTTGCGGCGGCGGCGCTGAAAATCCCGCAGCAGAATGCTTACAGGGGAAACACTGACACATCAGATAACCTTCCACAACGACTGCAGGCTCTTTGGTGGAGCTCTGCTTTGAATGAAGTTCCGTCGTGACAAATGAATGGACTACTTGCAGAGTGAAAAGAAGACATGAATCAGAGGCACAAAAAATGTTGACAGCGCTGCCGGTCATTATGTTTACCAATACAGACCTGTGCCTTTCGCAACTTGATACATTTTCAAATGTTGAATGACGGTGGACAGCGAGGGACAAATTTGAAATTTGAAACGCAATCAGTACATCTGCTGTAGCTGTAAACTGTGTCTGTTTTACGGTTTGGCATTTATGTTGAAAGTTGTCTAAGAAAGTCGGAAATTTTCAGCAGCCTGCCAATGGCGTCACCCATTTATTTTACTCGCCAAAACATATTTTTACACGCATTTGGCGAGTGCCAATTTTAAACCCTGTCCAGGGCCTTCTGCTTTTTCAAGATGATTGTACTTAATCCTTAGTACATTCAACAACTTTCACTTCTCATACATGCATACATTTTTAGAACTTTTTTCTGCCTTTAAGCACCAAGAGAGCCCCTTGATTGTCATGTTATTTTACCTATCGCAGTAAAACAGGATGTGGCGACTTTTAAACATATTTTTCTACAGTTCTATGTGGAGAAAACGGCACAAGATTAAATTGGAACATTTACAATCGGAATCATTCAGCTATAAAAAACAGTCGAAGGATAACATGCATAGAATTTGTCCCCTGCAGCTGCTCCGAGGGTCAAAACATGGAGAGGGAGGCTGGCTCCATACATTTCTACCCATCTTTTTCTGTTTGAATGTCAAACAATGTCCTTGATTATCTCCCTGGCTGACAGCCCATTGTGCGAATGTGTACCTTCTGTTTTCATTCAAATATCACAGCAGAAATTGAGTTGTGCCACAATCACCTGTGGCCTGTCCTCTTACTGAGACTACACTACATTTAGCTCCTCAATTAATTGGTTTAGTCAGACATCTGGTGGTCAGACTCTCCAGCAGTGCTGCTCTCCCACCATCACTGTCTTTGCGGTTTAAATGACCATTCATCTCCACGTCTGGAGCATTACCTGATCCCAGTTGACATTAGAGCTGTTCCCACAACGCCAGCTGGCCTCCAGCCAGAGCTCCCCACGACACACACACACACACACAGACACACACACAGACACAATTAAATGTCACAGGACCATCACTGCAGATACTGACGGGCTAGCTAATGTCTTGCTGAGATAATCTATGAACTAAATTGTGTCAAGCACTTTCACACACATATTAAGTTTCTGTTAATGGTCCCTCTGTTCGCATTAATCTCACATCAATTTGGACAACAATGTGTTCTTAAAACCAGTTAACGATCCTGCTAACAATCTGGTCCCAACAATCCTACCACTGCTTTTGTTTCTCTCTGGGAATCTCATGTATTCTTCTGAGATACCATCAATCAGCAGTACAAAAAAGAAGAAGAAGGATCACTCATCTTGTGCAAAGCACCAAAAACATACTGTGCAGAAGCGTTATTCTAATATTAATTGACTTCTCTTTACTCATGAGAGCAGAGTTTTCCTACATGGCTCAAAAACAATTAGCCATCAAAGTAGGAAATAGTGAGAAACTGTTAAGTCGTTTTTTTTTGTTTTTTAAATACATCTTGTCTGGACTCTATCTTCTATCTGAACTCTTCCATGACTGTGCTCTGTCCTTATAATGCCTCAGACTGAACCACACCCTACTGCCCTCATCTCTCTCTCCAGATGGCACAGCAGCACCAGAGGGCTGTACTCACTGTAGTAGGCAGCTGCAATGTAAACGCAGAAGCAGACTGGTGATCCAGACACAGAACAGTGTTATAAAGGGACTCTGATAGATAAAGAGGTTTTCTGGGGCAGAAAAGATCGAGAGGAGATGGGCTGCAGTGATTCATAGAAAAAGAAAAGGACATAAAGTGAGTGCGTCCAGGGCTCTCTGAGGAGACATATTCACACATCTTGAGAATAACAAAGCATGACACTTTACTGTCAAAAGAGCAAAAAAACATATGGAAGTGCAATTGTGAATAGCAGAATAAAAAGATGCAGGAAAAACGCAATGAATGAAGAGAACAAGAGAGAGCAGCTAAAAATTGCAAAGCTATTCACAGGATCATCCGCGCTCCCCGGACAGCCATGTAGTGGGGCTACAAACGGAGCAGGGTGATGGGGTCAGCAGTTTAGCACCGTTTAGCACGCAGGAGATTGGGAGTAATGGGCATTCAACAGCGATGAAGAGAGATTGGGAGCAAAACTTTAACCAAAGAAGGGCTTTTATTACTGATCGACTGTAGCACAGGACCCAGCAGGTGTAGGAGAGAAGTTGTGTAATGTAATTCAAAACATGTTCACGGCATTTGTTTTGAAAGAAAATGAACTTAAAATGAAGACATTTTGGGAAGAAGGCACGTTTGTACAGTTCACAGGTTTTCCATTAAAAGCAATGACATTTTCCAGAACTACAAATTATGCCTGCTGGATTGCAAGACAGGTCTTACATCAAACTACAGTGGTGTGAGATTATATACTGCAAGTATTATGAAAAGTAAACAGGTTAGAACTGTAGATATTTGCATCACATTTCAGTGAAAAGATCATGTACTTATTTTTTTGCCATGTGCAAAAGAATACTGAGAGTTTATCGACAGCTAATGAAGATCATCAATAATTTTGTTATTGCGAGACTGACTCAGAATGCACACACAAAAAATGTATTTGTCATTGTGTCTTTGTGTAGGGCAGAATGTGCGCGAGACCGTGGAGGTAATATGTTGGTTCAAATAAGGGGGACAGGATTAAAAGGTATTTGTAAGAAATAGACGGAATCTGGTAGGGAGGTAGCTTTAAAAATACAGGGGCAGCATAACCACTAATTGCTGCTCACTGTACTCCTTGCCTTGGCTATCTTTGGCTATGACTACCAGCTGCCATTAGCATGTATCTCAGATAGACAAGTGGCCCCATTAGCTGACTGGAGTCTGCCAGCACTGTGATCAACGTGGGCCAGCTTGACTGACCACAGCCACCTTCCAGTGAACATGGCTTGGACACCAGACTGGGACTGAACACAAAGTCTCTAGGCTCAACAGATGCAGTGCGACAGTGATTTGCAGTGGCTCTAAGCAGCACTACGAAATAAACTAAGAGAAGACACAGCAGATGAGAAAGGCACGCATGAAGCAGCAGAGGACAGAGAGAGTCAGGCATGAGCAGTGGATGAAAACAGTATGTAGAGCTAATCTCATTTTAGTTTGACAAATTATTTGCAATGTCATCTTAGAACTCAAAAGGTCTACAGTTGTATTTTTTTAGTTTAGTAAGGAAAATAAGTGTAAATATCTCTTCTTGACATTTTGTGAGTTTATTTAAAGTTTACTTTTTAGACTGAGTAGCAAAGTTGCCACTTGAACATCTCCCAGCTGAAACTATGTGGGCTATTAGACGGTACAAAGCGGTATTACTAGACAAGACAGGCTTGGGCTAGCTCGTTGGCCTGCTAACTTGACATGACGTGACGTGACATTATGTTCACATGTTGGTTTGCATTTTAATGTTTTAAACTAAATTTCTGGCCATATCTTTAAAAAAAGTTCTTCCTCTAAGCACAATATTGTCACAGGTCTTCCATTAATTGTAACTGCTTTATAAACATGAGAACACATTTGTTTATTTTTTTTTTTAAATGTGGTACTGTAGTCTGGTACTGTGAGCCTATTGTGTTTTCACTTTTGGAGTGTTCCACATGATCCACAATGAATGCATAACTTGAAATTTACAAACTGAATGTTTACGCTCACCCTTGAAGGGATCCACGTATTCTTTAACGAGGGAATAGAGATATTATGGATGCAAGTGAAATAGAGAATCAAATACTGTACCAGCGTTCATATTGAAATAACTTTGTTTTCCTTACCTGATTTTGAGCTCAGAGCGGGTTGTGAGGTTGGAGGACAGCTGCTGGATGAGTGACAGCAGCACTGGCTGGCTGAGAGGGCAGGGGTGCTGACCAAACACCTGCTGAGAGTCGATGGTCTCACACACGTACAGGACCAAGTTCAGATCTGTTGCTGACAGGGCCTGGAGGAAAGGAGGAGAGGAAGATTTTCATTCACATAAACAAGTTTTATCAAACTCAAATTTAAAAAGCTCTCTCCGTGCAAGAAATCTAGAAGAAAACATTTCAAGCTGCAGTGGACCGCCTAAAGAAAGGAGTCGTCCACCGACTCTGAAGCAAGAAATAGTTTAGCCACAAATTACTTACGGCTTAATGGCTGTGAATTACTTGTAAAACTAGCTGGAGAAATGTCCGTGAAGATGCAATGCTGTCATATTGATTATTTAAATCACAATGTTATTCAGAATACAAAAAACACAAGACATTTCCATGCCACAGCAATCCGGTGAGAAGTAAGTAACAGATCTAATGAAGGCATGAGCTTAGGCAAGCTACTCTCATGTTTGTTAAGTGTTAAGTCCATGAGTTAAGAACTGAACTCTTTGTACATAAACATGGATGATAACAAATAGCCAGAGAGGCTGGAGCGATGGGATCGTAGAAAAAAGCCAAACTAGTTGTTTGAGGCAATTACAGCATGTTCTGCTGCAAAGCCACTCGGGATAAAACACAAGCACAAGACACAAGTGTGTGCAGCACGGCTAAAGCACTGGTGGTGCCTGTGGGAAGTAGTTGCAGTCAATTTGCTTTCTGGGCCTTGGAGCCATGATGGGCCCTTTGTGTGCGAGTGTGTATGATTACAAGTTAGGTGAGGGTGTTTGCATTCATTAGCAATGAGAAAATAGAGCTCAGCTGCAGAGGCTGCAATATGTACAGAGCTACACCTAAATATGTGTGTGTGTGTGTGTGTGTGTGGTACCTGCTGAAAAGCTTGGTTGAGCTGGCCCTGCTGGAGGAGCTGCAGGATGTTTGCCTGCTGTGTCTGGTAGTCGAGGTGTGCTGTGGGGACGGGTGTGCCGGCCGCTGACCTCATGGCCTGCATGATACTGGAGGTGACCACCGCCTGCTGCTCCTTCATTGCAAGGCTCACCTCCCCTTTGACAATTCGTTGCACATGGCTAAGAATAGACTCCTGCAAACTGGGGAGGATATGGACAGAAGAAAAAATATGAGGATAGAGGTTTTATCCTCCATATTGTATCTTTATGGACAGATGGCTCAGTCAAGACTCAAAGAGCCTATGTACTACGTCTGAGCCTGACATCAGAAGGAATTCTGTCATTCAATCACTTTTAGTGAGTGTAATGTTGTCTTTATGTTGGCACAAAGTTTGATTTGATGATTATAAAATACAAGCAATTACTTTGAATGTCGTATTGAGAAAAAAATGTCTGGCGCTGCACAGTCCGGCATTGTCATTTCCTTTTTCAAGATTTTTAAGTTTTACTTGGCAAACTACTTTCTCTCCGCTCCGCCCCCGACAAATCTATAAACTCTAGAGGCCATGAAATTAATTGAAGAGGGAACAAGAGACTGGATCGAATTTATGTTCTTACATTAGCCCCAGGATTAAGCTTTGCTTGTTTCTGCTCTCCAATCCATTACGCACCTGCTCAATAGGCAGTGGATAAGGCTGGGGCTGCTGGCAGAGTCATCTGCTGATCTGCATATCTAATATTCAAAATATCCGCTTGGAATGTCAATCAATGCTATCAGATCAATCACTGCAAGTAATATTAGTTAACAGCAGGAGTCAACCAAACTTGATGGCTGAAGCTCATAGTACTAGGTGGGAGGCAATGTCAGTGTTTTTTTTTCTGTATAAAAAAAACAGACACACTGCAAAGTGTTAATTGTTTAGAGGTGATTCAGTTCTTTCCAATCATAAGCTGCTAACAGTGTGATCAATGAGGGATAGTTCGGATACATACTTTCCCACCATCATCTGGATCTGGTGCTGGACCTCTGCCCGGACGTTAGCTGTGATGTTATTGGCCAGCTGATCAGAGGAGCTTTGGAAGCCGTCGATCATCTGCTGGAGCTGGCCAATCATGGGGTCCCGTGCCTCCTGCTCCCTCTGCTTTCTGTTCTTCATATGGGCCTCAAGCTGTTGGATGTCTACGAAGATGAAAGTTGACAGAAAATTGGTTCTTCCCATCACACGAGCAAACATATCACTCAAAACTACATAAGGCTAGATTTCCAACTCTTGTGATCGGATCCCACTTTCCCGCTCTACATGCAATAAACATACATCACTGGGACAAACAAACACAATGATTTTTTACACAAAACATATCTTTATCTATAATATTATTGGCCAAATAGACAAGAAGGCACAAATAGTTAACACATTAAAGATTCTCCTAACCCAACAGCTACCAAAATGGAGCCATTTTTTGTGAGTCTGGGTACCCTCCTCCATGGGGAATGAAGAAGTAACCTATATTGGTTCCCTTTTACGGTACTTGTAAAAGTTGAAATCTGAGATTTGACATCCTTTTATAAATTTACTGTGAATGGTAAAGTCAGTTTAAAGAGTGCATTCAAACAGCTGCTAAATTTTGGGAGGTAGGACAGATGTTAGACATGGAAGCGGATAGGCTGGTTCAGTGTTGTCATGACAAACTGACACTTTAACAAGGAAAGAAAAAACGTAATATACTGTATTTAATGTAGAATTTATCAGAAGCCATGACTGATTTTGAATTAGCCGTTGCCGTATTGTGTTTAGTTTGTCAAGTTTCTCATCATTCAACAACTCTCTCAAAATTGGGGGTTCATAACCGACACTAAGGGGCGACACTGCTAAAGGCTTGAAAAGTAACAATGAAAATGTTAACGCAGCATTTGCAAAGTATCAGTCAATGTTTATAGACAAAACACTAAACCCTGAATTTGATCACAGATTCATTTTAAATTGGAACAAGCTCAAATGCTCAGATGGTTACTATGGCCCTAATTTACTGCAGGCTAACTGTGTGTGTCTCCCCTTTGTACATATGACAGCCTTGGTAAATTTAAAAAAAACATTTTTCTAGCTGCCAGCTTCCAGAGCACAGTCTCAAAATAAATAGGCAGCTCATCAACACATCACTGGCCTGGCTCAAACTGAAAAGGCATCATTACAAAAGCAGTCCCTGAGCTTTTTGAAAGAGGAGGTTACTTAATTAGACTTCCACATAAACAGACCTTGGTTTCAGAGCTACAGAGGGGGGACGACCATCAGGAAGAGCGCACCAGCACAAAGAGTCTCTATAAGACACCCGCCATTGTGAGCCATCAGGAGAGGTTCAACAGACAGTTCAAGACTCTCAAGTGTCTTTGCTTATAGTAAATGGATGGAAGTTAGGTCCATTTCCACATTATGCAGGCACTTATTACCGTTTGACCTTGTGTTGCCATAGTTGCAGTTGTCTCCTCTATATTCTGATATCTATATGCTGACAAAACCACAGAATTTGATGAATAAAGATTAACTTACATTCTTGTGTGCCTTGCTTGAAGCTGTCGTTGATTTGTTGAAACATGGACTGGCAGCCTCTTTCAAAAACAGGCAGCACGGTGCTCTGGAAAGCATCTTTATAGGCTGTTTGGATGGGCCCCTGCATCGCTTCAGCTGCTGCTCGGCCCATCGCGTCCGTTGTGTTCTGTAAACAGGAAGCAGGTGCCGTGAGAAATTAAGGAGAGAAGAGAGGTGTGATGTGATGAAGATTTTGGACCAGACAGGATACAGGGCCAGTCGCTTACCTTAGATTTGACCATCTTGCTGACATTGTCCTTCAGGGTGACCTCCACAGCGGTCAGCTTTGCAGCAATTGTATTATTCAGCTGACCGGTCACTGGCTCGAGACTCTTGGAGATTGCTAGAGAGGGGAAATAATTAATTAGCAAGACAGATTAGCAACAACTCCCCTATAATTAGGCATGAGATCAAGGCTGGAAGGAAAGGGAAAGGAACGTCTCATTCGCAAAATAGAGGGCAGCAGAGGGGAGGCGAGAAAACATCTCTCCAAAGACTTAATTTTAGTGTCGCAGTCCAACACACCTCAGCTGCCTTTATAATATCTAATTCATCATATGCCTCAGATGATCTCAAGCGTCAAGATAACGCTGTAATTTATTGATGTATAGCCTAGTGTGGACATGGTCCATTTTTTCCATGCTGCAAAACAAAATTCCGCAGTGTAGACACAAGAAAGAACAAGTCCTCTGAAACAAGCACACATTTGCAAGTGGATGGTGAAGAGAATGGGGAAAAGAAGCCATGGACAGGAAACACTGCATAAGCAGACTGTTAAGATTTAACACATTTTGAAAAATCTTCCAAGTCTGCAACTAGCAAACAACGAAATGGTGCAATACCACCATCATCTGGTAGCAAGTGTGGAGGACACTCCAAAACAGTCCACTTTGTATCAGCAGAGAAAAGCTCTGTTCCGAGATCTGAACATTTCCTTCACAATAGCATGTGTTTTTGTGTGTGCTTCCTTACATTGCGGGACTGTTTTCTTCATTTCATCTCGTAGCACTTTGTCCATTCTGTTGGTTAACACCGAGCTGAGGGTGTGGCTGAGCTGCTGGCTGAGCTGATCTTGAAGCTGCTGCTGATGATTCTGACTCTCTGCCAGAACTCGCTCTAGTCTGCGCTCTGAGGTCATGAAATGTCAAGGCTCAAAAGAATATGAAGGATCATCATCAAGGCCTGCATGTGTAATCTTCTCATAACTTTGTAGGGTTTTTTCAGAAAAGGACTTTGTTCCAAATGTCATTTACTCTACAAAACCTTTTCATGTGTTTCAGTTAACTCCAGGATCCATTTTTAAATAGTTGCATGACAGTTGTTCACTTTGCCAAGTGTACTAAAGTGGGCTCAAGTTTGTTTTTTTTACAGACAGCTATCAAAAACATTGAGTAAGACTGGAGGATACGTTCTTGTTCCTGGTGGTTTGTCAGGACGTGCTCCACCTGAGCCATGATGGAGCTCTGCATGGCTTCAATCTGACCACGCAGTTCAGTTAACTCCCTCTGCTGGCTACGCAGGAGCATCAACAACTCATCCTGTACTTCTGCATTCATCTACAGGGTGATGGAGAGAACGGTTGTAATTTTCATTATGGTAGTTAATGAATATAAAAGAAGCTAACCAATATGTGATCACCTTACCTGACCAGAGTCCAAGTGCCTGGACTGAGAGGACTCACTGAGGAGACAGAATGTGAGAACACCTTAATAGTAATACTCCAAAAAATGACCCCAGTATTTAAGTTACTATTTGATGTGAGGAGGAGGGTATATAAAACGGCACTTAACAGTCTAACAGTAATTTTAGTTTGGTTAATCACTTCTCTCAATTTTCATAGGCACAGTACACATTTTCAGTCCCTCACACTACTGATTCCTGCTGCACTGCTCTGCAAAATAGTTTTTATTCCACGGCCACTTTATGTTCTGTATCAAACATCAACATACCTGTCATCTTTCTTGGTCTTTCTCTTCAGTTTTGGCGAGCCTCGTGGCGAGGTCTTCCAGTCCTTAACGGGTAATCTATGAGAGGAGCGAGCGCCACAATTCCCTGAGGATGATGCCAGGCTGGCCACCTCATCATCAGGGTCACTGGGTCACACACAGAAACAAGCAGATACACACAGAGTTAGATGCTCTGTACTCATCTTGGAAAAGGTCCATAAAATTGGAACATCCTTGTATTTTAAAAATAGTGCTGAATGTGTTTTATACCATGTTTTGTGATATCTTCTTTTTATGACACTAGACATGTCTGTTTATTAGCATAATGAAAGAGATGGTGGATTCCCTTATGTTACCTCTGCTCTGCGCCAGCATCCTGGCTGTCGTTCTGTGTGAGGTGATAAGAGCGTCGATGGTATGGAGAGCTCAAGTGTCTATCCTTCGACTCCTCTCTTGAACTACAAGACATGGGACACAAACTTCTTTTGATAAATGTATTTCATGCTGCTTTTACAGTTTTAACACAGATATGAAAGATAAATTGAACATGTCCTACTGTAAAGGCCATGTCTTCCATTTGCTTTAATTTAATGTGTTTCTTGACAAACACCAATTCCATTACAGGTTTTACTTACATGTTACATACTTCCTAAGTAGTGGTAAGATTTTTTTAATTCCTTTTATTCCATGTACATGTTTTAAGATAGTTCTGTACATAGGGATTCTTACCAGTCGCTCAGACCATTGTCCCTGAGACTGTTCCTGGTTTCTCTGGTGATGTCAGGTGCAGCCGGCCAAGGTGTATGGCTAACGCTGCCATCTGAAGACCCTCCTCCAACCCCAGGGTTCTCCTGTGATAACGCGTTCTCAAGTAGAGATGGGGTGTTGCTGAGTCTGGGCTCAGACTCTACTGCCCCGCCCACTAGCCCATCTGCACCTCCAAGTTCAAGGGGCAACAGGCTGAGACAGAAACACATTTTTTTTTTTATCTCCATCAGTGACTTAAAGCGTAAAGAAATTCTTGAACATTTTGCTTGTGAACATTAAGCCAACATTCATTTTTATTTAAAGTTATGTTATCATTGCTTGTAATGTACCTGTTGTTGTTGGCTGTGCGTGGTGAGGTGAGTAGGTGGAGGGCAGATGCAGCAGAAGCCATGCTGTCTGTCTGGAGAGCAGAAAGAGGTGAGGCCTCCAAGCTGGACACCAGTCCACGCTGAAGCTGCAGAGTCTGGGATGCAATCTCTGGCATGTCCTGGGACATGGCTGTGGAGGCCGAAGAGATGACGTCAGGGGAGCGGGCTCTGGTCGGAGAGGCCAGAGGTGGCAGGAGGGGAGAATCCAGAACCTGAGGTGCATCAAGTGAGAGAGGACCACTGGGGGAGGCTAAAGCCTGGAGACGGAGAAGAGCAGTATAATGAAAAAAATGCAGTATGTAATTCAGAGTATAAAGAAGCTTGTAGAAGTTGGAGAGTGGGTCAGGTCCTACCTGGAGGTTCTCCAGTCCAGGCAGCAGCACTGCAGAAGCAGCTCTTGGGCTGCTGGTGGAAGTGGAGAGTGCTAGACTGCTGCTGCTGTTGTTCTCTGCTCTGTTGGGACTGTGGCTGACATCGTCCATAGCCCTGTACATGGTTAAACAGACTCACTGTACTCAGGGACACATGTTCATATGTGTGACCAGAGGAGTCAGACATTGTGTGCATATGTGAATCTATTGGTGATAAACAGTTTGGATTTAAAATAAACACAGGAAGCCAAAATGTAGCAAAGATAACTAATGAACTTAAAACATCATAAATTCAACAAACAACTAATTAAAAACATACCAATCCTCGCATGAAAAAGAGGAAACACACTACTCATTAAATTCTGTCTATGTAAATGATATAATCTGAGTTAATCAGCATTGAAGAAGTTTAACAATTCAAATAATTTAAATGTGCCACTGTCGTAAAGCTTTTCTGTAATGGCCCACACAATCCAATTTCCAAACTCCAACTGCACATAAGAAGCACAACAACGTTAAGAATGCTTCATATTATAAAATTTTAATAGAGATTAGTCTGTACCACAGATCCAGCTCACTTGTGACTTTTTTTATGCAATCTTATCACTTCTACATTGCACAGAAAAGCTCACCTGTTAGTGGAGTCAGAGTTGCTGCTAATCGCTGTCACAATGGTCAGACTGCTGGCACTGCTGCCAGGAGATGCTGGTACCTGGAGAGTGACAAAAAAGTGATCTACCAAAAAAAAAATGCAGTGGATCTGGAAAATCACTACTATATGGTGAAAAAACAAAACATGGTTGCCACATTTATATCTTGCATTACTGTCATTGCCATACTGCCATACATTACTGGGATGGGTTGCCACACCATTTATATTAGCAAGAAAACTAAAAACTATACTAAACTATCAGACAATGTGAAAAATTAAATCATGTGCTCCTCAGCTCAATCGAGAAGGCTAGAATGATACGGCTGAGGGAACCAGTCAAGTGATGAAAATTCAGTAAAAATTCTACAGAACTGAAGGCTGGAGGCAGGCAAGATTTCAAAGAGAGCAAAGATCTTTGTGAATTTCAACATATGATCATGTTGTGTGAATAAGGCATCATAAGAGCATTACACTGCATATAATGCCTTTTTGAGTTCCCCTCACTGCTAGCCATGATTATGTTGCTTCTATAGAGGTGCAGGACATACATATCCCAGTGAAAATGAGGCCACAGTAAGAATAAATGTTATAGGAGAAAAAACGGGTCTCAGAGGGTTGCTGACAAAAAGACAGAGAGCTGTTTGACTTCGCTGCTCACTTCATACATGGATGAAACTGAAAATTGTACTTCATCTTTAGTTCAAACAGCCAAAGGTAAAGCAGGTTTTCAGTTTTTATGGACTGTGTATTCACAGGGTCATGGCTTGTGTCTGCTGAATGCTGATGCGTGGGAAGAGGAGCTTTTCATGGGATGAGATAATGCAAGTTGATGCACAAAAAATGTCTGAACACTGGCACTCAATTGCTCAAGTGTTTTGACTATTTTGATGACTGTATGCTGGAATGACACTCAGACACCAACCAGACAACCCAGACCAATTGTATATCAAAGATGGAGAGGAGCAGTTTACAAAGCTCCTGAGTGTTCTTACCGAAGTGCTTGGTGTCATGAATGCATCTGGAGTCATCAGTTTGGGCATCACTCCGCTACTGGTACCAGAGTTTGACAGGAAGTCAGTGGGAGCAGGAAGCGATGGGATCTTCCTGAGGTCTGTTTGAGAGCCATTTCCTGATTCCTTGTCAGAGCTCTGGTCTGTGAGATGGTCTGAAAACCCTGCTGGATACACAGAATGTGAAGAGGGCTTAATTTATGTGCCAACACTGAACAATTAAAAAAAAGTACTGAGTAGAGCTTTATTGTAAAATGAACAATCAAATAGTGGAAACCTATATTCCATAATGTACAAAAAAGTTTGGTCAAAAGTGATCAATCATGCGTCACTACTGTGTATAGTGACAAACCTAAATCCAATTTAAATACATTTCAACTGAGACAAATACTCTTAACACCATCTTACGGGAACAAAACCTATGTAAAAATAAAGAGGCATCATTTCCATGGATTGGGATTTGTCTGTCCCCACTTTATGTTGAAGTGTCGGGACAGTGACTTACCAAAACCATCCTGAGAATCAGAGTGGGGCAGAAAGACTGCAGAGCTTGAAGCCAAGTTGGGCTGAAACCAGATCTGAACATCCTGCAGGCTCCTGAAAACACACAAAGAATTAAGAGTAATGTTTGCCAGCTGCATGCTGCTTGCGCAAGACTCCACAAACATGCACACTCATCCCGTTACACTGACCTGCATTGGAAACATCATGATTTACTTAATTGCTATCAATACAAATTTGGTGTTTGTTATAATGGACCATATGTATGTGAAATAGGCCCCGAGGATCATTTAAACTTTATTCTATTTCACTTCAACTTTAATCGTCTTAACATTGACATCAGCCATTGGGAGGAAACTTACTTGGTGTGAACACAGTAGAGTTTTATTTGAATCCCAGACTTGGACTCTGTGGGTCCTTGAGTGCCCTCTGGAAGAAAACACACACATATAAAAGTTGTGCTGCAACTTGTCTTGTAATATCAATACTGCTACATATTTAATGCACTATTAAATTCAGCAGGGTTCCCAAAAAGATCTCAAATGAACACTTGAAAGAATAAATTGCCTTGTTTTAAAGATTACCACGTGTGTGTTGGCCCTTGGAATATGATGGAAAGAAAATGCATGGTAACAGAAATGATCAAAGGACAACAGCAGTGAAAAGATTAAGATAAGATGAGATGTTCCTTTATTGGGAGAAATTTGCAGGTAACAGTCATATAGGGGGAAATAAGTAGCAGCACAAGAGTGAATTAAAAAAAAATTATAGAGACAATAAAAAAGAGATGTGAGTGAGTGAGCGCACCTGTTGTCAGGCTCTCGCTCTCCTCCTCTGCAGGGAGGACTTCAGTGTGTCTCAGCCGGCTGTGGGTGACATCCCGGACCCCAAAGCTGAGCACAGGGTGGGTGAGCAAAAACTCTGATACCGCTGTGAAAGTGGCCTTGCCTTTGTCCAGGTCCTGCCTCAGCTCCATCACATACAGAACCTGGCAAATGATGAAATCAGCCAAGTATGAAGCCAGGCGCAGGATTAAGTGGTAATGTGGGTAGCAAGAAAAAAATCTTTGGTCCAGACATGAAGTCTAACACTTTAAAAAAATGACATGCAGCACAAGGCCACAGCCTCTGTACAAAGGGCTCATGCTATTCCAACTGAGCTACTGGAGCACCCACAGGCATCAATATGAAATTGAGACTGCGTCATAGTCATACAAATCCTTGTAGTATGTTTAAACTGCACAACTAATTTCATAACTTAGTGCTAACCTTCCTCTGTACATCTGTGAGGATGAGATACTCAGAAGACAGGTCCAGACTGGCTTTCAGACTGGGCATAACAGAGGAGTTGAAGAGATCTGGAGAAAATCTAAAAAAAAAAAAAAAACAACAAAAAAACACCACCATTAGTATCTTTGAATCTGTAAATGTAAATTAATGGGATAAGCTTTCAGACAGAAATAATCCTTCACACAGAAATAATCCTTTACACTAAATTTAGACTTATCTGAAGCTCCTATTTGATGTTAGCAAATTCAAAGCCTATTCGACAGGACACAGTGCATAAAAATGATGAGTAAAGCACTAACCTAATGGTCTGTAAACAGGTCCAGGAAACAGTGCACCACATTTTCAACTCTTGGTTCTGATCCGCTCCAGTTATCAGGAACCGCCAGAAAGGAACCCTATAGAGAGCACAGTAAAAGTGAGCAGATGCGACAAAGGAGAGGAGAAAAGAATGTGAACAAATGAAGATTCAAACAGCAACTGCCTAAACAGATATATACATACACAATTTTCACTGAAAGCTGTGTGTGCAGCACTGTCTACTTACTCTGGGTCCTGCCTCTTGTGGTTGTCACAAAAAAGAAGGCAGGAAAGGGGGCGTCCTCCGTGAGGCCGCAATTCATGAAGACATCTTGAAGACAGAGAATAACGCAGATCAGTAAGTGACAGAGTACGTCATGGAACTCAACTTTTAAATTCTTGAGAAAATTCCACTATTTTAAGTCAGAAGAATTTACATTCAAATTAAATGATAAAGGTGTTATAGCAAATAAGAGACTAGTGTTGCACGGTAAACCGATACTAGAAAGGTACCGCGGTGCCCAGCTGTTAAAAACAATACTTTTTCACGTTTTATTAGCATCAGTACTTTATGAACTCTGTGCGACAGCGGGGCAGCGTGTCTGTGTGTGCAGCTTCTCTCTGCTTCCTCACTGCTGCAGCCAGAGTGGCCGTGGTTTCACGGTGACAGACAGTCACAGAGCAGAGCAAGTGGCTACAAGTGGCATGAGTGCTCCTGCCGACCGTCCGAGGCTTGTTGAAAAAGCAGACGCACGGAACGAAATATGGAAATATTTCGCTAACGTTGCCAACAGTAAGGGCAAGCCCACGGACCCCACAAAGCCAGTCTGTAAACGATGCTTTAAATCCGTAATGACCAAGGGAGCCAACATGTCCAACTTGGCGAAACATCTAGCTGACAGACATGCGGACTTGTTCAAAGAGTTCAAAGAGCTGCAGGTTAGCGATAGATAACATAAATATCCCCCGGATGTAAGTCAAGCAAGTTTTTTTTTTTGTGACAAGCAAACTTTTTTCCACCATCAGAGTTGCACGAGGCAGTCAGGGGTAAAGCTAAGTGTTTAACAGTCCGATGTGGTTCCACACATCTCTGTATGCAAACACAACATTCACACTGGCAACATGAACTTTACCATAACATGCACAAGTGTGTGCTGATCAACAACACCATTTAGAAATCATCTATTTTAAGTCAGTCAGTACTTGTACATTTTTGTCAATAATTTCTAATATATATTGTAATTTATATTATTAGAAAATGGTGTGATTAGAGCACAGACCTCCACCAGGTCTGGGTCATTTGTGTTGTACTTTAGTGCACTAATATAGTTTGCAGGCTAACAATCCAGGGTTTGAACTTTATCAACATGAAATGTAAATTGCAAATTTCCCCTTTGTGGGACGAATAAAGTATTATCTTATTTTATGAATTGCCAGACTTACAGTTAACGTCATTTATGTTTATTATTTTTATGCTGAATAAAATTGCAGTTAATGTGCTGTTAATTTTCAGCAGCTTTTACAAAAATACTTTTATTTTTATTTTGACAGTTTAAGTTTAAGTGTTTTAACTAATAAAAAGAAATAAATCATTTTAAGTTCCACATTCTGTCATCCAATATTTTACTCCATTACTTTTGATGATGTCTTAGTTTTCCGCCGTGGTATCGTTTCAGTATCAGTATTAAGATATTTTAGGCAGGTATCGTACCGAAGTCATTATTTTGGTATCGTGACAACACTATAAGAGACACATGAATATTAATTTAATAGAAGGCATTCTTGCTTACCTTGGTTTATCCTGCCCCCCTTCTATGTATATCTGCCAAAACTTGATATAGCCGTCATGGCTGGCTGTGGCTAACACGGTTCCATCAGGAGACAAGGCTCCTTCACTGACTCGCTGGAAACAACATACACAATCAGCACTGTAAGGATTATTTGTAACAAACCAAAAGACAAACAGAAAACCATTTTATGCTTTATTTTCAGATGAAGATATCTAGAAACAGAATCAGAATCAGTATTCCTTTATTGTCCCACAAACAGGGAAATTTGTTTGCCACAGCAGCCAAAGGACAGTAGTATTTTAAGACAATAACAATAGTGAAAAATAAACTTAAATAGAATTAAAAGGTAAGAAATAGAATAGAGTAGAATCAACTCCTATATACATATGAACATAATATTGTACAAAATTAACATGTAATTATAAACAGTGTGGCAGTGAATTGTTATTTACAAATAATAATAAATATGGGTATTTATCATCAGAATAATCCTCATTGTAATGCACTGATCATTTTACTGGTTAAGGACAGTGACGTGACTGTTTTATCCTGACCCCCTACCTGGGTATGTCCCCTGACTGTGATGAGGCCTTCTTTTAGGTCTGTTGCATCGATAGGCCAGCTGCTGTTGTTGGCTCTCAAGACCTCCAGGTCCCACACCTCTGCCTAGATGGAGAGGACGATAAGTCAGGTATGCAAAGTTCACACTTTTCTCTTTCCCTTTTCTAAACTAATCTGACAACTAAAAACAGAGTACAGATCTGACACCAGGGTTCTTTTTTTTTTTTTGTAAAGGTCAAATTGCATGTGTGTATGTCATCATGGCATCATTCCCCTATGTACAACTTGACATTCAGCATTAATACATATTACTTGAACTTTGAAAAAGTACAAATGTTTATACAAGTAGATGGGCAAATGTGACTGCATTGTTAAGGAACAATTGTTTCAAGTTACAAAAACGGAGTCTAAGACAAACATTTCTGTGTTAAAATCTGGTACCCTGTCTTCATGTAGGAGGGCTAAGGTCTGGCTGGTGTCGTCCTGGTTGTCCTCGTTGTCATCCTGGATGAACGGGCACCATATTAGGCGACGGTGGGAGTTTAGCGGCGTGTCTTCTGGCCGTCGGATATGAACCACCACCTGATCACTGTAGGGAGGGTGGGTTAAGGAGAAAAAGTGTAGAAAGGCCATTCTTTGACTGATATGTTTCTGTGATTACTTCAGCCAAAGCAGGCTGTGATATCACAACGGTCTGCTTTAAATCACAAAGTAGTTTGGGCTGCTTGGTGTGATTACTTGCACCAGAAGTACAAACAGAAATAAGATGAAATAAACAGTGCAAAGATGAGCAGTAACACTCTACAGACACACACATGGACCTCCCACACACTCCTTATCAGTTTCTCCCACATGTAAGGATACAGGATCTTGCTTCCAGTGCAGGTGAGCTGCCAGACCATCAGGTTACCCGCTTCATCTACACAACCCAACAGGGATGAGTCGAGGTGGGCAAAAGCCAGATCTGTGACGGCTCCAGTGAAGCCCTTCAGCAGGGAGCGCTCAGCAAAACCCACGCTTAGGACACGAATCATTGCATGGTTGTTGGCTCCTGAGAGAGGAGGTTTTTTGTTTTTAAAGGAAAGGATACACCAACAGCACTCATTTCATTTGAGCAACTACAGACTCATATTTCATCATAAAAAAAATGTTTAGGCAGAGTCATAGAAAAATACTCTCTCCACTGTATATACATTTCTAAACACCACCAGAGGTAGAATGCAATGTTGATAAACTGTATTCTGATTTTTTATTATTGCTAAATTAAACACTTGAAAACATGGTTACTGTTTGTCAACTGCTTTGCTTTCATTTTGGACATTGAAAATTGTTAACCAGAGTATTACAAAGACCACATACAATGTACCATTAGCCTTATAGTCTGTGGTAGTAGTTCAAGTGCTAATTAACGTTTGTGTCATTTGATGGTAGAAATAACAGGCATTGCAGGACTCTCACCTCTGATGGCATAGGCCAGGAAGGAGTTGGAAACAGCTATCAGCCTGCCATAATAATACTTGTGCTCCCAGTCGTACTTGGCAACAGGTTGAATCTTCACCTGAATAACAAAACAGATTCAGCATTCAAAATGTATTCATATACCGTGTTAACAAAGTTCATAAAGACTTTTATAGCCATGAGGCTGTGGTCTCCAAAAACCAAGTCATAAAAAATGTTAACCTCTGTGATAATATACTGCATATTCCTTTAAAAATGTAACCGTTTCCTTTTTAGGAATTCAGGGAGCTGAAATTTTATAAGCACAGTAAATCGTCACTACCAAAGCTCTCGATGCTGTTGGCGTCAAGTTTTTGTGATTAATACATTGACAGGACTTTGCTTCATTGTTGCTGATGATTTGACCTCTTACCTTGTTGCTGCCACGGGCCTTGCTGTTGATGCTGGAATCTTGGCTCGCCACAATCTCCACATTTATAGAGGTGATGGGGATACAGGTGGAGCCATCGTCACCAGAAAGGCAGCTGTGAGTGCAGCACATTTGTTGAAGGTCAAAATCTATTTATTTTCTTAAAATCAGTGCAAAATGTCTCTGCATTTAGAATTAATAAAAGTAAACATCTCTATATGCTAAAATCCGCCTAACTGCAAAGTTGTGCGAGCGCATGTTTCTCAGAAACCACTCACATTATCTGAGACTCCTGCGCAGTGCTGAGGTCTGTGGAGATGGGTCTGCTAGAGTCTGACATGGTCGTCCGATCAGTGCTTCCCAGAAGACCTGCTGCTCCCAATAACCCATTCAGCTCTCCATTAAAAGATGGCATTCTCTGGCCATCAGTAGATTGTGCATCTGAGGAAAGACAATGAATGCAGAAGTTATGCTGCAATAAACTGTACAAGGATTTTAATTCAGAGCCAGCAGGGAAATTCAAGGCCTGAAAAGGGAATGTTTGTTCCAAAGGTTTCTTAGTGTGTGTGTGTGTGTGTGTGTATACTTTATGATGTTAATATTAAGGAGAGGCTAATAAGATATTTGCCGAACTCTTAAGTAACTTAACTCAAACAGGTTAACCGTAACAGGGCTTTTCTAGGGTGATAAGGTGGCCAGCTAGGCTACTGAAAGCCCAGATGTGGTGTCCCTTGGCATATTCTAATGCTCATTTTCCATTAAATAAACTGATCTTAATTATTGCTTTTCTTAACAAGTTAATTGAACTGATAGTATCCAAGACAAATGTGGCTTCCTGTGCATTTCAGCCCTCACAGTTCTATAAATAGCCATCATGATTTATAGGATCTGAAATCTGTTTGTATAATTGGTCAATGGTTAAAAAAAAAGAAAACTTTCTCAGACATATTAAACTGCTAAATTAATTGTGGGACTCAGGAATAGTGTACATTTTCTTCATATGACACAGGCCTATAACTCTGATAACATTGCCTGAATTAGGCAGCAAAATGTGACTGCTCTTCATAGAGTCTTCCTATATAAGGTTACTTTTAATAACACGTTGTCAACAGCTTTTTGTGTCTGTCTTATCCATCACTGTACTGTCAAGGTCTGTTTGTGTCCGTCTTAGATCTATCCCCTTGGTATACAAATAATCCAAGTTTACATCTGCCAATGGCCCTACATACACTGATAAGGCTTGATTAGGAAGTAAAATGGGGCGTCTGTGTCATTGTTTTCAAATCTTGTGAAAAGAAGGATAAACCACATAAAGAACCATAAATACTGAAAACAGAGTTTCTGAATATCTGCACCCTGAAAAGAGATGAAAAGATGTTTTCAGCCACCTTAAACACGGTTTGTGTGTATATAAGCCAAAACACATCAAAAAAGCTTTGATTTAAGAAATACCTGTGCATGTGGACAGGGCCTTTGTGTGTGTGTGTGTGTGCACTGTACCGTAGAGACACAGAGACACTTTATTTTAAAGAGTGCAATGCAAAAAAAAGTGAATGCCGATGCCTAATGGAAAGCTGTGCTGTACTATAAAAGGATATGCAGTAAGGAAGAATATGTATCATACTTGCTCATATTCATATACCACTATATTTATCAAATTATTTCATTTGACAATATTATAAATGTTGGTGTTTTTAAATGATTTAGATATAATGTAATGTAATATCTATAATGGTTTGGACAGTCAGAATTTCTACTGAAAATTACTATTTCTTTAGCTGATGTAATTCTAAAGGAAGAAGAATGATGTCTGTAAAAAGCTCATCAAACCATTGTCCCTTGCGGACTCAAATCAATCCCCCTCTTGTGAAGCACAATGCTTTTTCATGCACATTTGTATACATTGGAGCCGTATCAAATCACAGGCAAAACTATTTAGTTCATTTACATTTACTTCCTGGGACAGTCACACAGAGCTGGGATGGGGGGGAATTAATTGCACCTGATCTTTCCTGCCAAATTTCCAAATGCCTGCTGTTAAAAAGATCTACAAAAACAGCCATTTGAGTTGTTCAACTGTCTGTTGAAGAAGGTCACATGATTTTCCAGAAGAAGATCTCCTCTGTAACACAACAACCTCCACTAAAATCCATGATACATCAAAATTACGTTAAGGAGCAGGGCATGTATTTCATTATTCACCTAGAATATGAATCATATCCCAGGGGTTCAATGTTGGTTATTATTAGGGCACAATGGTGATTTAATTGTATCACCATGTATCACCAGTATATGTAGCTTTATAAACGTTGCCAACACCTTCAATCAGACTGTGACAAAACGAAACCTAATAATGATCCAACTCCTATCTGTATTTGTTTTCCCATTTGTCAAATGTTTCTACTCCTCCTCAGTCTACAACCATATACATATTTGTTTGGTGTGTGCTAACAAACAGGACCACGATACACACTAGTAACTTATGGACACCTGCGTTTTCTTTCCTCCAACTTCCCTCAAGACGGCTGTGTCTTCGTTAATATCTTCTATCAATTTAGACAGGCGCGAGAATCTAAAAAAAAAAACGAGTAGGTCGAAGGTACCACAAACAAACAAGGTGTGTGTGTATCAAAACAGCCATTAAAACTGACCTTCTACGCAGTTATGGAGGCTCGAGCTAATGCTTGATAGCAGCAACATATTTAAAGCTAAACGTGCGATATAAAGATAACGTTACACCTATGCCGCTTAGAAGTCACTGCCACAAATGCGCAGGTAATACAGAGATCGTTTGGAATAAATAAAACATTAATTGTACTTTATCGTCACTTGGCAGCAGAAGACCCAAATTCCCTACACCAGTAAATAGACTGAGACACAAGCTAACTATAGCTCGAAACGTAGCTAACACTTGGGATGATACAATACTAGAGACCTTTCCGACGCAGTTAGCGCTCTAACATTACGACGAACCTCAACGCATTCGTTTCTCCGTGGAAATGAGTGACAAAACATAGCTATTTGTGTAAATGTGTTGATATTCAAGTTGTTTCAATCCAAAAGGGGTGCCGTTTAATAACAGGTAGTGAAACTGCTTTTGAGCTAACTTTACTACTACGCTAAACCAACTCGCGTTAGCTAGGTACCACTTTAGCTAGCTAGCTAGCATTCGATTAGCTTCTGCGGCCTTAACTAGCGCAGCAGCTTTTCATTCCCGGTTCAACTCACCGGTGCTGTTCCCGGGACGGTCGAGCTTGAGGATGTCCCGGAGATGCTGAGTCGCACCCTCGATATCTATGTTAGAATTGGACGCCATGTGTGAGGGAAAGGGGAGGCTGGGTTAATTTTGGGGGAGAAAATGATTTCTTGTATGATGGGATGCTGTCAATGTTCCCTTCGTTCACCCAGAGCAACCGTCTAAACTTCCGTTGTGTCCGCGTCGTAGCCTCCGTGTCGCCCCCTTGTCAGGTCATTGGTTCCTACCTCAGATTCTACGGAGGCTCAATATGGGTTCAGACACTACGTGGCTTAATGTCGCCCTCCACTGTCAGAAATAATACACTTTTCTCCCTTTATCCTTTTTTTGTATACTTGTGCTTCTTGGTCATTTTACCAGCCGCTCTGTTTCCTCTATGCTCTATGTTGTATATGACAAACCAGACCACGACAGACCAAACCCTTGACGCGCAATCATACAACCGATTAGACTTTGTATGAATGGAAAATGGCCAGCATTACATCAATTACATCATGACAATTTACATAAATAAATCTCCTAATAGTTATACACAATTATACTCAACCAAATGTGACAATGGAATTACAGTTAAGCATACATATTGTCATGATAACCTCAAAACAGGAGCAAGGTGTTTTACACTTGAGAAGAAGTTCAGTTCCCATTTGTTGTATTCATTTTGATTGCACTAAGGCCGCTCACTGAGGCCTCCTGGTGGAACAGTATTTTAATATCACATCCAGGATGCATGTTTGAAGAAATTTACAGCCCCACAGCCTAGAACTTTCTATCCCAGAGCACTGAACATCTTGAATAGAAAGTCTATCTTCAATTGCAACAGGCGATGTTACACATTGTATTGAATATCTATGTTCCCTTATGTTTTCCTTTACCAGTCATTTTGGTTGCTGCTCCTTAAGGTATAAATTAGTCTTTTTATGTTCCTGATATTTTTTTTATATTCCTGTGCAAATGACATGATAGTGATAATTATAGAAAGGTTAGTGGTGACTATTCCAATTCATATTCTCAAGGCAATGAGGATCCTCAAGAAATGGAAATCCACTTGTACTTTTTTAGTATATAAGTGAATACTGAAAAAGTTACCATTTCACTAAATAAGATCATTTCAGTCGAGATTCAAGTGATTCATTTTGCCATTTTTCATGATCAACATATTAATATGAAACACTGAAATCTAATTTATTCAGAGGTCACACTCCAGACTCTATATATAGGTTATGACTCATGAGCACCAGGTGACTGGCTCTGCTGTCCTTCAATTATTGACTCTCTAAGATTGTACAAATGCAACTGATACAATCAACATGGAGAAGTAGGTGTGCAATTGCAACAGCAAAGTAATGTGGCAACTTCTGAGGTGGTGATTGGTCCTGAATGAAATAAAATCCCAACACACAGATTTCTGAGGATTGTGAAACATTTCTGCCCTATACAACAAGGCTCTAGACCAGGGGTCACCAACACGGTGCCTGCGGGCACCAGGTAGCCCCCGAGGACCACATGAGTAGCATTGAATATTGATATTATCTGTTTCCCACCTTGTTAAGTCATTGTTGATAATTATTGTGAGAAATCATTAATGTGATCAGTGTCTTCACATAGATGAGTATCATTAATTATTAATAATCATACATAACTAAAGGCAAATTTGTTTTTTCAGAAGAGCGTATCAAACTGGTAGCCCTTCGTATGACTCAGTACCCATGAAGTAGCTCTCAGTTTCAAAAAGGTTGGTGACCCCTGATCTAGACTCTACAAAAAACATCCTGCACAGTAGAACATTTACATTGGTAACATGTTGATGATAGAACTGAAGAAGCTTCTTGAATGAGAAGTGAAACATCTTGAAGAACTAGTTGTCCAAGTCCAGTTGTCTACGATACAGCATTTAGAATTACATTAGTAACCTTTTACAATATCTAGTTACAGCTACGGCTGACTGGGAATTCACCAATCCAACTTTCTCTTCTGATATTTCAACGACACAGAGCAGATCCTTTGTCAGTGCCCTCTTCTTCCCAAATTTGAAATCTGTCTACCACACGGCCTGGAATTCATTAGCCTCCTTTTTATGTGAGGTGACAGAATGTCAGGGATTGCCGTGATGCTAAAAACCAAGTCAGCAACCGGTCATGACCTACTGACTGCAACTCAGTGCTGGAAATACTGGACTTTATAACTTGACAAACTGCATTGAAAGTGGATCCGTCACTTCTGGCCAACAGCACAATCCACTTAATAAGGTCAGTAGCTGCTAAGATTACAATCCTGAGGACCAATTGCTGGCATTTATTCGACCATTTTCTCCGACTGATGTTTTATTATAAGGTCACAAAAACCAATGATTTTGCCAACAGCAAAAATAATATGCACCTGAAGACAGACAAAGCTTGTATGAAACTATGAAGAGGCAAGCCATGGAGAATAAGATGGAGAAACAAGGCCACACCATTAAGAAAAAAATCCAGATTTATTGTCTATCGTGGCTGTAGTCCATGGTATCTGCCAAACAAGTGTGAGAGCGGAAAGAGAGAGATGAGGGAGAGAGAGAAGGGGGAAAGAGAGAGAGAGAGAGAGAGAGAGACAAAGAGAGACAAAATGTAGGATCAAAGCCAATCACATAGCAGGGTCAAACTTTACGTCCTTCATGACTCTTTGGATTGCAAGAGCAAAACCTGGCATGAGAGAGCGACTCATGGCAAAGTTAACAATTATTTAAAGGAAGATAAAACTTAGTTAAACACACTAAGGCAACACACAAGTGGCATCTAAAACAACTTACAATGAAAGATGTCGGAGCTGAAGAAGGCGACTCTGAACCTGAACATGGATCTACAGATCAATCAACAACAGTGCTAACAGAACTCAGTTGACAGCAGTGGAATCAACATCAGAGTAGAATGGGTTAGATTTAAGTAAAGAATGGTGACAAGCAGAGTTACAAGTTAATGGCATTGGTCAGCTGTTTGTCTTTCTGGTGGTTTTGAGTGTAGATATTGTAATAGGAGGATCCCAGCGTCATGCAGAGTGGCAGACAGGGGCATCTGATTGGTCGGCCGGCTCGCAGCAAAGAAACACGTTGCAGTTCTACTGGCTGGGGTGGTCTTAAAAAACCCACCTGGATGAGGTTCAGTGATTGACATCTAGAATCCGGTGTTTGCTTGTTTGTCAAATGAGACAGCAGGAGGGAGGGATGAGCGTTCCCTCTTCTCTCCATCTTCGACTCCTCCCTGCCCTCCCCCCATACTTCATCACAAAGTGCTCTTCACTATGGCCGCCCCTGCCCACCAGAGTGGGGACGGGGGTTAGCCAAAGTTGTGAATGGCCAGCCTGAACATGTCATTGGTGCACACCCATGCATCGTTAATGTTCTTCAGGAGGAAACTCTGATGAAAACCCATGATGGGGTCATCATCTGCCTGTGAACACACACAAACAGAATTAGAAGGGGTTCAGGACGAAGTCAGCACTGTAGCCATTTCATTTGTCAGTTGAACATAAAAGTGCATAATGCTGGTCGTGGGGACTGTCCAGCCATTGAAAACAGCCATGTAATCCCTAGTGTGCCTTGCTGGGAAGGAATGCCAACAACAGCACCCAGAAGTGTATGTAGAAGGCTACAAACCTAAAGTTGTACCAAAGCGCTGGCAGCTCCAATCAAGGTTGTGAATAATTAGTTACAAGGTTTACAAGAAAATAGTAAGCCTTTTCACATTGTATATTCTTATCCCAGGGGTACGTATAACCGAACAGTTGACCCTGAGATAACTTGGCCCCCATTCACCCCAGACGTCGTGTTGACTGATTGGTTTCCGTATTTGACTGTTTGTTTTTTACAGTGACAGTAAAAATCTGACAGCTGTCATTTTGTCAAATTAAGACCCTGAAGGTGATATACAGAAATATTAGCAATTCACACCTAACACTTTCAATAACCCCATGAGAACCACCTGTAGACGACCCACCCCCTCACTAGCGTGTTGGAAGAGATATGTACTGGAGGTTTTGGCAGGAGTCTGCGACAGCAAAGCGTCACAGACAGATAACACCTGTGTAACCAGAGCAAAGACTGTTCGCTGTGATTTCCTCCCAGCGAAGCGAGTGCTTGTAGGATCAACTTCAAAACTCTGGCCCAAGTGGTGCTGTTAGTCTCCAGTGAGGTAGCAGAAGGCATAACAGAATTTCAACAACCACAGGAAGTCGTCTGTCTGAGGCATAGATGCCATTATGACACTCCCCTCGGCAGCAATCTCCTATTATGCATTTGATTACGCTCAAGTGAGCACAGAGTTAAAGTCCATGTGGACCAGAGGGAAGGTTTGAGTTTGGGCTAGGCTACAGCAGGCTAATTGACTTGTTAATGGTTTCTTTCTATTTAAATTGCAACTGTCTTATACTGAAAAATTGCTTTGTTCGCATTTTCCCTTTTGGCACAATAACCATTTTCTAATGTCCCCCGCTGTTATAGGGATAAAAAAAAAAAGAAAAAGAAAAAAAGAATTAAATAAATCATTCATCTGCTTCGTGTGTTGACATGAAAAGTGACTGTACATTTAGTGTCTCTGTTCACCCTTTCCATAAGGTTTATGTTTCTTGTGCATAAGATTGTGGCCAAGATGATTTTGAAAATCAAATATTAAATAGGCTATGACTCATTATCATTTAAAAAAAACCTAAAATCAAAATGATAGGTAATAATAAATGACAGAATTTTACAATCCTGTCCATCAAAATGACAGACAACAAGAAAGTCACACACAAACATTGTTAACTCAGGGTTAAACAATTAATGTCAAATAGATGATTAGGTGATTTGATAGTACAGTAACAGAATTTATTTGAATCACAGAAATATTCATGAATAACCATATCAACTTTAGAACTGAATGTGTGATGATTCTGCTGCCAAACAGATGACGCAGTCTAAAATAAGGTGTGAATGCTACTTACTCTTAGCTGTCCTACAACCATACTCAAGATGCAGCAGTCTGGAGTTGGCTGGTGGTCCTGCGCTGTTATATTATGTGCTATTTTTGAGAAAGGGAGACTCTGGCACACACAAACAGGAAACATACACAACAGGCACATTAATACAGGTATATCAGACAGTGAAAGAAAGTAAGAACTCAAAACATTCACCTAAGATTTAAGTGTTACATCATACACAACTGGACCAATTGTGTATGATATAGCACTTAGAATTACCATGACCTGGATGACTGAGAAGTTTCAACTTCACCTAAGATCCTTCTAATTTATCTTGGGCTATTTCCATTACACCGTAAGAAATAAGAATTATGTAAATAGTTTGTCCAATTCCCTACATTACCAGATTTATAATGTTAACCATGGTTCTTGTGTGCATGACTGACATTGCCTGTGTTTCTCCTATTTTACTTGCTAGCTCTGTACGTAGCAATACATTACCAGATAAACTCACCTTAAGTTTGTCAACAATTGCTGTTTTTCCCTGGTACTGTTGGCCTTCCCACGTAAGGCATGACGAGTCGATCTGTGTGGAGCAAGACAGAGAGAAAGAGGTTTGAGGAAAATAATGGATTGTAGAGGATGCCATTTGCAGATGTAAGGTTCTTTAAAAAGCCACATCACATTATTCAAATGATGCTAGCTCCCATCAAGCAGATTGACAAAGTGAGAAGGTTTAAACTGAGCGTCTGTCGGTGAATGACAACCTACTGACAGAGAAATAAAGGCTAAATATAAGGAGAGTAACAGGACACATAGGTCACGGTTCTGTACATAACTCGGTATGGGGGTCACTGTTTGGTAAAACAGAGGAAAGCAACAAAATAATCCCATGGGCATAATGCTATGTCCTTTTTCATTCATTTTTCAACAGACAGTAGAGCAAGTTACAATTTGTTACAACTAGTGTCCACCTCCAACTGAAATAGTTGGTATAGCCTGTAGTACATAAAGCAGTTAACGGAAAACATATGCAGGGCTGTTTAAAAAGAAAACATTTAAATTAAAAATATAAATGTGATGTAAATTGCTTTGGTAATGTCTTTGGCCCTGTCTGCTTTCACATCTAGAGGCTGCTTTAAAACAGCGGGGATCAGCTGTTGGACTTTGTTTTTTTTGGGTTTTTATTTCCCATTTGAGTAATTGACACATATGGGTGAAGCAGTGCCTTCTATTATGTGTCATCATGTTTAATTGCTCTCCAACATTTACCCGCAAAGCTGATTTGAGCGAAGCGGGCTGGTTCTCTGGCTCCAGCGACTCATTTCAATTGCCATAGTGTACAGTGAGTCAGTGTCTTCTTCTTTGTCTTGTTTTATTGTGTCTTCTTCTTCTTCTACTTTTGTTGCTTTTTGAAAGTTTGAAAGTCAGATGTATTCTACGTATGAGCAAGAAAGTAAAAGCAAGTAAAAACATTATTTCGACTTATTCAGTTCACAAGTCAAGCCGTTTATTATTATCATTTAGGGACCTTTTTATGTATATTAAAACAAAATGTATATATGAAAAATATAGTTTGTCTTGAATCAATTGTCAAAGATTATTGATCAAAAAAACTGCTTAAAATGAAAGCACACAAAAACAGGCTCCACTCCTATTTAAGTTACATAAACATACAAGCAAGTGCTGTTGCTGTTTTCACTGTTGCAAGTGCAACAGGTACAAGTGATCTTGTTTGTTTTGTATTGCATTCAATAAAAATACCAATATCGGGACCAATATTAAGCATTTTCCGATTATCGTTATCAGCAATTTTCGTGTCAGATTGCAGCCAAAATAAACTCATTTAAAAATCTGCTACTTTGGCTCTGAGGCATCATCCTCTAACACAGTGTCCTACATACAACACTGTCTGATTGGTAAAACAACAATTAATAGCCTATAAACACTGAACAATCTGAATCTGCAAAGTAACTAGTTACTAAATGTATCAAATTAATATTGTGGAGTGGAGTATAGATTAGCATGGAAATACTCAAGTAAAATACCTCATAATCGTACATAAGAACAGCACTTGGGTAAATTGTACTTTATTTCATCACTGGTTGTTCAAAATTGTATTAAATGAATATCAGTCCCAAATATCAGATTTCAGTCTCCTCGAATTCTAACAATCAGTATCAGCCTTGAAAAAGCCCCATCGGTTGACAGGTACTGCAAAAGTTATTGGTTGCATCCTGCACAGTTGTGACACTAATCTGTCCACAGACAGACAGACAGACAGAAAGACAAACATTATGAAAACAATACCAACTGCACTGGAGTGGACAGGAATGATTTGAACTGGGTTACAGTGATATGCAACTTAAAAACAAATGTGAGACAGGGGCATAAAGCGGAGGGCCAACAGACCCTTACCCAATTCCTACCTCCCTAGTCCTAGCAACCTTGCTCAGACAACACGTCTTTGAACAATGCCTTCATATTGATCTCAACTGCACACCTTAATTTTCGTGAATGTATCTTACACTGTTGTGACACTATTGTGTTGGCAATATTCTGTCCACAGAAGGACAGAAAGATATAAACACAAAGTGAAAACATTACCAGCCCCACGGGTGCTGCTGAGAAATGAATTAAGGTGCAGCCAAGTCCTGTGGCAAGTCATGTCCTAACTGAAGGAGATCCCGGTTCTGTCACACTCACATATATGGCTCCCAGGTTTTCTCTCTCAGAATCAAACACAGCATAGTAGTGCTGCACAAAGCTGGATCCTATCTGCTCCCACAGAGGCTGGTCCACCATCCTGTCTCGCCCTGCAACACACACTGGGAAGATGGAAAGATGGGTCAGAAAGACAGAATGAAAACACTGATACGTTGGTGAAGACTGCAAATAAAAACAAAAAGAAACAAATAACTACCTCCTTATTCATTTCAAGTATGCACCTAGTTGGCTGGCTAAAAGAAAACACTTACACTAGAAATACTTTCATTTTCTGTGACCTTCAGTACCCAGATCTCAACCCAGCTGAACACTGGGAGATCTGTCAAGTGCTTCTATTTGCATACAAGTTCACTTTATATTAGAACCACCTGTCTAAAGCAGTTTGGAAAACATTTGAACATTAAAACCTTCATGACGATTATATAATAATATCAAACTTACTCACATGGAGCAATATGGAGATGAAAGGAATATCTAAATCCAGTGTGTATTTTCTATTGACTTGAAACCAACATGAACTGACTTTGCTCACTTAAAAAAAAAAAACAAAAAAAAACACGTCCTTTTCTGACCACAATGTAATGAACAAAAACAACAACAAAAAGTGGCACGACTGGCGGTGCACTTAACAGCACCACACTCAGAGAAACACATATTTAAAATGCTTCAACTAAAATGGCCCGGAGGAGTTAAGCCGGACACTCCGCTCTCCGCTTGGGTGACACTGACAGCACAGGTCATGTGCTTCCACATAACGATACACTGTTGTTACTGGAACAATCTGAGAGCTCTGAAAATTAGCGGTGAAGTCGGGACAGCGTACAGTGAACACCCGCGGGACGTAAATAGTTCAAGACCAGCTCGAACAGAGATACGGCTAGCGGGAGGGCAAAATCAGCTTTTTTCCGAAGCAATGTTAATAATAGAAACGCTCATATACGGCTAGTTAACAGAAGCTAACTAGCCGCTACTAGCCAGTGAGCCGCCTTGTTTGCTAACACTGGCTTAGCCTGTCTTAGCAAGAACAGTCCACAAACCTAGCATGCCTCCCCGCCAGCTAATGTTGGACGCCAGATAAATTATGTTTCACGGAGTTAGCCAACTGGCTGGCTGGCTTTGGCCCTTTCACAGGTTGCTAAAAATACCTCGTCTCCTCCAAGTGTTGCTGGCTCCTCCGGGCCCGCGCAACACAGCTCTGGAACCCCAGAGCAGCTAACTACATAGGCGTGCCCAACGTTTGCCCTAAACCCGGCAGGGGCAGCCAATTGAACTACTTATATTACCTTATACTTGTTCAAATGTCAGGCTAAACTAGCGCTTTTTGTTTTCGCACATGTTTTCATTCACTATTTCACGACAGGATTTCCCAAAAAGAAGTAATAACAACTTACCGCTATCCAACGCCGAGGCCGGCAGCACGATCGCACAGTGCAGTGTCTGCTTCTCTACGAGGGCACGCACTCTAACTGTACATGTCCCGTTGGATTGTGGGAACTGTAGTCTTAATTTGCGACAGTTGTTTTGGTTGTAGGGAGTTTCAAGTGGAGCTTAATTGAACATCAGTTTGATTATCCTACGGCCTATACAGTTTTGATACATGTACATATTGTGATATGAATATATAAATATTAGAAAAACACTGACCAATCAGGGCTGGACTTATCTGCTAGCAGGCTCAGGGTTAAAGTGAGCTGTGGGCCTCCATTCAGCTGCTTAGAGTCCCCAAACTGAAGTTGGTAGTTGATAAATATTTAAGAATGTGAACTATATACTGTAAGAATGACATTAAATGAAATAATATAGGTAAAATAGCTTTCAACATGGGTGTCATTTATATTGAGGATGCTGTCCCCACCACCTTTTGTTTTGATCTACCTGTTTACATGGCTGCCGAAGTGGACACACTAGCAGGTCATGCCTGCTATGCAGCCTGTGGTAAAGCAATGCAATTTAGTTCATCCCTGTCATTATTCAAATCATGCAGTTTAGCTACCAGCCAGTATTCAAGATTGACTTGATGTATAAATGCAGTTTAGCTACCAGTCATTAGTGAAGCAATTAAAATGATCAGCCTAACATAAAAAAAACAACAAAAAACCTGACATAATGTCAAATCTTTCGTCAGTTTCAACCTGCAGTTGAAACTGACGCCCTTGGATTTCAACACTGGGCCTCTTATCAAGGTAGGGCTGTAAGATCAGGTAAAATGCAGCAGCCACCACAATGCATAACATTTCAGTTTATATTTTTTAGTTTATTTAATGTATATTATCAAACACATGCGCCATAAATCAAATCATTTTCATAATATTAAAGCATTTGCGGCTGCCCACTTTAACTAGCTGGTAATCCAGCTTTATCATTATGATGTTATCATTTCAACCATATTGCCTCATATAAAGCCCTGAACATTCATTGTTGGTTATTGGCTCTTATAGATTAACATTTTAAACCTCAGAACCCCTACATGACTAACATTTTATAAAGCATCACATTACATGACCTGCAGTCAACTTATTACAGTGTATTTGAGGATGAAGTAGCAAAGAGAGGGCGCTACTTACTCCGTAAGTATCTTTATAATCACTCCATTTATTTGAGATGTAATTAATAACTACTTCCCAATACAAAGTTATCAGTTAAACAATGTTTTACATAAAAAAAAAAACATAGGATAAACCTAATTTAAATACAACGCAATGTGAAGATTACAGCTGTTTCAAAACATTTGGTCTGTGACCTCTTCGTAAAAACTGTCTGGTTGGGGCCATTTGCCACATTTTAGTTGTCTCTAAGTCTTGAGTAGTTCCACCAAAAAGACTTCTCGGATTCATTCATTTCAATAATTGCATATTGCAGAAAGATGTCAAATTGTCTAATTTAAATAATAGTGAACAATTTGAGAAAAGTCCAAAAAGTGTACACAAATTTATGAAGTACAGCTTTGTTTTTCCTTCTTAAGTGACATCACAATCCCTCAGTTGACCCTTTGCAGGAAGCCTGAACCGTCGGTCGGAAAAAAAAACCCATAAGTGAGGAGATCTAAAATTAGACACAGCAGTAAAATGATGCTTACATATGGGTTAAATTGAGCCCTGGCTAACACATAGCAGCAATAACTGAACCCTATTACTGCCCAACAGCTCCACAAGTAGCCTGCCTGTGACACAAAACTAAGTATTATGTCACACATTAATCCAGCCATAAGTAGAACTGTAAAAATGTATCCTCCAAAACATGTCCAAAGTCCAGCCTGGGGGACAATATTGGCACAGGGCCATAATTTTATATGGCACATGGCTTACTTTGAAGTTTGTTGCTAATTAAATGTAAGGAGACGTTATCAGACAAACCGTGCTGATACATACGACAAGTTGACTGTGAGCGACTGCACAGAAAAAGTGAAGCAGCTTGAAGCTGTCTTGACCTCCCAGCAGCGACTCCACTGGGGCCCGGGAGACAAAATGAAAACAAAAACAAGCAATGAAGTAGCCATGTTAAACCTTTCACAGGGTATAACTTTATATATGACTGTATCATAAAAATGGTGGATAACATTTGCTTCCAGAAGCAAGAGTTTGGACTTGTTTTTCTGGCTTGTAATATAGAATAGACTATATATCAGTTGAGTGACAGGGGAGGGAATTTTGTTTTTTTCTCACTAGCCTATGATGAAAGCACAGATACACCTGGCACTGCTGATGATGACATGTACATAACAGTAGAGTTGCTTGACCTCCATAGTCCCACAGGCTATACAAGAGCAATGGACTGATTTGTTTCCGTCTGTTCAGCTACTGAAGAAAAAAACTACCAGGCAGTAAAGTTAGGGGAATCGTTACCGATGAGCATGCCCACCATGGCGGGTGAATGCAGCGAGTTATTCACACCGAAATGTAACAAAGTCAGTGAACAAGTTCTCTGTGTCCAATGTCTGAAATGTGATCATGGTGTGAAACAGGTGGTGAAGACTGTTAACTTCATTCACTCCAAAGCTCTGCACCACCGGTAATTTATAGGGTTACTGCTCCACATCGAGGTGGCTTATGGACATATTATCTATCCCAATGACATGCAGGGCTTATTTCTGCAGTGCTCTTCCTGTCAGGGGGAAATTAGGCAAATTTCGTCTGGAAAGGGACAACCTATGTCAGAACTGTTGGCACAACAAAGCATTTGGATGGATAAAACACCAGTCTACTAGGGTAAGACAGAAGACAGTATTGGTGTGCAACAGGTGGGCCAGCAGCAGCCTTTGCATCTCTCTCTCTGCAGTGTTCAACAGGTGAATTTGCTGCTGTGAAGGACATGTTGCTTGTCTTCTGCTCCTTCTCCAAGACCCCTGGTGATGTCTCACATCAGCTGCAGTTGGAGCTGCAGTGCAACGATGACTTGTGCAGCCCCTATCAGTAGATTCCCGTAATGACACCATCTGCAATAAAAAGGCTGAGCTTGTTTGGCTCTATACATATTTGTGTAAAGGTCAAGACTAACAGATCTCCACATTATACGTGTCTCAATCACTGCTCTCAAACCAGACGGGGCCTGTGTACTGCAATCAAGATCTCAGTATGTCAGTAAGTTGCCTGTCTTTTTGTCAACCCAGATTCATACATTACAGTTTCTAAGTGAGTAAAATGAACCCATGTATTTCTCTGCTTCCTGGTCCATTTCGTTACCTCTTCTTCCTTTAGTTATAGGACACTCAAGATGTGAACAAAAGGCTGAGTTGTTTTGCAGCCTATGAAGCAGGTCACATCTGAGTGGCTCACATTTGGCTTCACTGCCATTTAAATAATACAATTGTTATTGCACTTGAATAAAATTGTTGTAATGTGGTACACTTAACAAGATTTTATTGTGATAGAAAAGCATAACAGGAGGCCGCAGTCAGCCCTCAGGGTTTTCCAATTGTTTTACAATCTGGACTCCTTTAAAAAGATCTGCTCCAAAACATCAGTGAGCTCATTCCTTGTAACTTAAATCTAATTTAATTCTTTCTCAAACCTACATTTTATTTAAATATAAGATTAAATGATAAGCCTTTACGAATTAATGTGTATTACATGCTGATTTGTTACTAGCCTATACCGTACCTGTAATTCTGTGCCGGAATTAATTTGGATACATTTTTATGTAAAGAGGAATTTAATTGTAATTGCCTCATTTCACCAAGCAAAATGTCTTGTTTTTCTTAAATTCTCCCTCCCGGAGTCCTGCACTCATGTTAATTTGGACAAAGAGACGTTTTATCTAAACTGTGTCCTCAAAGAGGACAGTCAGGGCATGGCCAAAGCACTCCGCCCTCACCTCGAGTTGCGTCCCTGCAAACTGCCCAAACAGGTCCTTGATTCAACGTCCATGCCAACTTCCACACCTCCCTTACAGATTTTTGTGTGTGTGCGTGTGGCATGCGGTTCATGCCACTGGGAGTCCTGGATGATAGAGTCTAAATCTTGTGTAAATGTAATTGTCTCATCTGTTGAGTGAGCGTGCAGTCCATCAGAACATGCTGCGATAATGATATTTACTGGGGAGAGTTTGAGCTGCTGCATTCTGTTCAATACAGAAGACATGGAGAAGAGAGGAGCCGGCCATTTTCTTACCGTCTTGTCTTTTATTTTTTAGCTCTTATCACTAACTGGACTTGAATGGTCCTCTTTCCCCATTGGGCACTGAAATGTATTATCGCTTTAGCTCATTCAGCTTTTATCCAAAGTGACTTATAATAAGTGTATTCAACCATGTGGATAGAATGCAACAATTACAACCTTTAGATTTTATCAAATTCAGTATCCTTAATTGCTTCAAGCACTACACTATGAACAATAACAAATAATACAAAAGGGTTTTTATAATTTTCCTATTCATAAGCAAACATTTGGGAGATTGTGAGATGAATTACAGGGCCCTCCTTCTTCCTACACTGTTATCAGTGTCTATAAGTGATTTTCTGGCAAACGGCTTTAAAACAATGCACCAACACATTACAATAAATGGATAATAGTATGATACAAGCTTGCTCTAATTAATCAAGAAAAAGAAACTGCTCATACACATTGAAGCTAGACATGTCAGGAACACCCAAGTCTAGCATTTAAAGTGCCAGCACCTGGACTCGCACATTGAACACAAAAACAACATAATGCATGTAGAAAATTTAAAACCCTCTATCATACTTGGCAAGGTTCTGGCAAACTGGTGTCAACATGTTCAGTCAAACTGGCATTTACAGATTACTGCCCATGTCAGAAAGGGGCTCGGGGGTGTTCGCTTTATCATCAACAGCACATTCATTAATCTCTTTCTCCAGACCATGGAGTTCAAAGACACTGAGGTCAGCTGCTGTCCTGACCTTGTCTTCTTTTGGATACAGTTCAAACACTTAATTTCATGAAAAATAATGTATTTTCTAGTTGTTATGAATGACTAGACATACTGCGAAAAAGCCATCTGATTGACCAGCATACATTTATAGTGATTCAATTATGTTTTGATACAGTGCATTTGACCAACCTATCATCATCATATCAACCTATTGTAGAAGGCACACAAGGTAGCTGTAATAATGTCACAAAACTCCAGGTGTATGACATTGTTTTATGTGCAACTGTAAGTGTGATAGCAGACCATCATAATCGGATGTTACTGTACATACATGTGCAGCTATTTAGATCAGCAGCTTCTCAAAAACTTTTCAATCAATCAATAATCTGTAATTCAAGAAGCTCCTGACACTACTTTTTCTTACATGCTCTTGATTGCATGTTAGCCTACCTTCATCATTATCAATCGATAAAATGAATACTACTACACGATCACTCGCTGGCTGGAAGGTGACTTGACGCAGCATTTTCTTCTGATTCGTCGAGAGCCGCAGGTAAAGCTGCCACACTGGATTCTGCAAGCTGTTGGAGCATTAAAGACAGAAAAAAAATATTTTAAAGTGCTAAACTAAGATGGCAAGTTATGGGTCACATATGGTGAATTACAAAAATGTCTTCTTAAAAAGACAGTGAAACCTCTGCTGGTACTCACTGGGCAGTGGAGTCTCTGAGAGGAGATGGCATCTTTGCTGCTGTCTGGTTCGCTTTGAGCCGAGGCCACAAGTTCATCCTTTTCCTGAACTGACTTAAGAGGGAACGCTGTCCTCAGGGCCGGCCTGTAAGTTCATACATAAAAGACTCTCTTATGAGCCAGAAAAACAGAGACAAAAAACGTTTTTATTGGTTAAGTTTTTTCTTATTTGAACCGAGAGGCTAAGGACAGAGGGTGGTAAGGTTGTGATTATAGGATATATATGATTAAAACTGTCTTGACTTGTATACAATCGTCTGTGTGCTTTTCTTTATATCACCTAAACTCCCGGACACTGAGTGTGCTGCTTCCAGGGGCATCAGAGTCAACTGGCACTTTTAGATGGCTGGACTGAATCTGGTTTTGCCCCTGGGACACAGTGTCATCCATCTGTAATACAACAAACAGCATTTTAAAGTAATAGCTCAACATTTGGGGAAATATACTCATTCAACTTTTTTTGCCAAGACTTATATGAGAAGATTGACGCTACTCATGTGTTTGTCAGTTCAGTATGAAGCAGCAGCAAGGAGACGGTCAGATTAGCATAGCATAAGTACTGGAGACTGAGGGAAACAGCTGGCCGGACTCTGTCCAAAGTAAGAAGCACCTTATTATGTTGAGTTTTATCTGTTCAAAAACCCAATCCTAAAACATTTCAAGACCCTCCATAAAACAACCGCTTATCATTTTTACACCTCGGTTTGTATGTTATCCAACAAAAAGAAGATATAATGGGGCTGTGACTCAGGGGGCTGAGCCAGCGTCTTGTTATCGGAAGGTTGGTGGTTCGATTCCTTTGGTCTGCATGTCAAAGTGTCCTTTGGCAAGACACTGAACCCTAAATAACTCCTGATGTGCTGGTCAGCACCTTGCATGGCAGCCACCACCATCAGTGTATGTATGAATTACTGTGAGTCGCTTTGGACAAAAGCGTCTGCTAAATGCTCTAAATGTAAATGTAAAAAATATAATGAGTCAGTTGGTGAACTGTAGGTGCTGGTGAGGGCATTTTGGATTACCTTTGGACAGAGCCACGCTAGCTGTTTCCCTGTCTCTTGTCTTTATGCTAAGATAAGCTCCAACTTCATATTAAACAGGCAGACAAGACAATGGTATCAGTCAAATAATTGCCTTATCCAAAATGATTTCTTTAAACAAGGTAGGTACAACTAATCAAAACTTATCACTTCTCTTTTTAAATGTGCAATTTGTAAGACTTCGTACTCCAGACAAATAGGGGGCAGCATATCACCAGAGTAACCGCTAACTGCAGCCAACTGTAGCTGCTGTTAGCAAGTTAGTTCAATTAGCTATGCAGCTAGCGGTCCTATAATGGATACTGTATACTCTGCCCATACTCCGCAAGGGGAATGTTGCTATTGTTTACATCATCCTCACAGAGGCCTTGGGCTGCTGGCGGGGAGTTTCAGGTTTGTGCGAATGTAGAGGTCTTTGACACAACGTCAAAACTTTTACTTCTTCCCATTCTGTCATTTTTGAATATTCTTAAAATTCTTACATATTCCACCTTTAAGGTAAAATACTAACAGACCTATTAGTTTAATAGCAGATAAAGTGACACAGATTTACACACCATCACATGCACTGTACAATTTTAAGACACAACATCACAACATTCTGTGCCCTCTCTTGATCCCATGGTTATTTTAATTTACCTGCAGAGTGATGTGTTCATGTGCCTCATTCTGCATGCTGTCCCCTTTGTGGAGCTCCAGCAGGGTGTCATACTCACTCTTCAGCTGATCAAAGTCACCCAGCAGAGTCTTCAACTGGACACCACAAAAACATAAAAACAAGACAGTGAAGGTGATGACAGTTAAAGGGGTCATATTATGCTATTTTTCAGGTTCATACTTTTATTTGAAATACCT